>JAGKRZ010000285.1:0-32529 GCA_020002355.1 Intubia oerlemansii
GGGGGGGGGGGGGGGGGGAGGGGAGTCTGGTAGCCCTGCGAAAAAAAGCGGAAGCAAAAAATGAGGAACGGATATTGCAACGTCGTCCGTACATCGTTCTATTCTGTCCTCCGTAGTCTGGACGCTGTAAAAAAAAGAACTGCAACGTCGTTCTTGTGCATCTTTGGTTTTATTGACTGCACTAAAAACGCCACATATTTATTTTTTTCTCTCCGGGCGCTTTCCCTTTACAAAGTATACCTACATGTACTGCGTGTGTTTTTATTTTCTTTTTTTGTCGCTTCCCCTATTTTTTTCGGCGTCGCTTTCGCTTTGCCCAATCAATGTTTTCCGGAGTCGTTTTTTACTCTTTTTTTTCTGCCTCCTTTTCTCTTCTTTCCCCTTCCTTTCCGCCTCTCCTTTTCACTCTAGTCCTTCTTGGCATTGCAACCTCAGTAAAACGGAAAGAAAAAAAAAGTAAAAAATCACTGCCAACCCCTCGCACCACCCCCCCCTATTCTTCTTGCCCACCCTGTTGTCCCGCGGCCTGTCAGAATGAGTGGCCCGTCAAAGCAGCCCATTTGTTGAGAGGATACGATTAGAACAGGCATTGTCAGTAACGTATCTTATTTAGACCCCACCGTTTTTCTCGATTTTGACAGGGGAAGAGATGAGGCCTCGCGGGTTGGTAGTGGTCCTTCACGATAGGACGAGCGTTATTGCTGGAATGGCGGCGCATCTAGAAGACTACCCGGCAGTTTTTCATATGCGACTCCATCCGACAAAGTTTTTTTTTCTCCTTCCTTTCTTTGTTCACCATCTGATCTATTGTTTCTCCTGTTGTCTACTCCGTATTTTTCATTTTTCCTCATTCCCGTTTATCCTTATTTTTTTTTAAGTACAAAATTATATTTCCACTTGGGCCTTTTGCATCTCCACCCCACATTCTGTATGGAAAGGGAAGAAACAAGTATTCCTTCCAACGGCTGTCTCAAAAGCCTACATGTACTGTCCCAGTCTCCGCACGGTACACTACAATGTGCGCCTGCGACGCTGGGCGCCTCACGACAGAGATGACACCCGCCAACAGCCTGTCACGTTGTAAGATCGCCAACACTACAACAATGACATATTGAGGCTCTTGTAGAAGCTGTAGTAATCTTTTCTTCGTTGCATCTCGGGTTGAAAAGAGCGTGATGACGTTGGACCAAGTGAGCAACGACAAACGAGAGAAGAAGGTTTTCGTACAACGTAGAAATGCACCAGCGGCGACTCGAAGCCTCCTTTTCAGCCTCCGTTTACTCTATTTTCCGCACTGTCAAACGGTAACCGACACCAATGTACATGTACTCGTACCTTTTGACTGGAGCAAGGTACACACCCCTTGTACCATACCCCTGTCCAACTTACATGGCTCCCGTCCAACGTCGACCACCCAGCGTCTCCATTGCTCTGCCACTCCTTTTTCCGCCCGTGCTTGCCATGCACCTCCCCCCCCTCTCTCCAACATCCAATGTACTCCGTAGAGAAAGGTAGTCGGGATATATAGCCGTGTCCCCTGGCCATCCTACCTCGTCTTTTTTCCCTTGTTCTCTCTCTTTTTCTCTTCATCCCGCTCTGCTGGTGTTTGACCAACGTCTTTCATTTTCACCACATTCGTTTTTTTCTTGTATCTTTCTCGAAAGCATTGTCACTCGTTCCTTTGCTTTCAACTCGCTCTTTTGATTTTTCCGGATCTCGATACCTTTTTTTATCTCGATCCATCACTCTCGTTTTATATCAACACATCAACACAGCGTTTCTCTCCGGTCAACACCATGAAGGCTGTTACCGTTCTCTCGCTGGCTGCCAGCGCGGCTGCCACTGCCGTATGTTTGAATTTCATATCCTCAAAGACAATTAAGAGCACCTGCTAACCCATCAGAACCTTTGGCCCTTTGACCCTTCAAACTGCAAGGACAAGTGCTCGCCTCACCAGCACGATGGCTACAGCTTCCACGACCTGGCCCCTGGTCCGTTCAGCCACTACAACGACTTTGACTGGTCGGGCTTCACCTGCAAGAGCGGCAGCGTCCGCCGCTCGTCGCGCATCGATGCCCGCACCAGCGAGTCGAGCAACTACATTGGCGGTGTCTGCCACCGTGACGCGCCCGACAACAGCCCCTCGTTCAGCTGCGAGTCGGACTCGTCCGAGGTCTCGTCCTTTTCCGTGACGGAGCTGCACATCACGCCCGAGTTCGACTGCGACCTCGAGTTCCACTACAAGATGCCCGACAACTCGTACTGCACGCAGACGCACTCGTGCTCGAGCAAGGGCACCGTCATCAAGAACGACAAGTGCGGTGGCGCCAAGGCCTGCACCATTGTCTACCCTCCCAAGCCCACGCACACCAAGACCACCTGCAGCATTGGCATCTCGACCATTTCGTTCGGCTGCAGCCCGACCGGCCAGCCCGGCCACCCTGGCCAGCCCGGCCACCCCGGCAAGCCCGGCCACCCCGAGCACCCTACTCACCCGGCTCACCCTACTCACCCGGCTCACCCTAGCCACCCCGCCCACCCCCCGCACCCGGCTCACCCCTCGCACCCGGCTCACCCTAGCCACCCTCCTCACCCCGGCCACCCTGGCCACCCTGGCCACCCCGGTAAGCCCGGCCACGGCGGCCACGGCCACCACCACCACTCGCACACTCTGCCTGGCGGTGGCGTTCCCTCGCAGTCCGTCTCGACTCCCGTGGCCAGCAGCCCCGCTGTCAGCAGCCCTGCTCCCAGCTCGCCTGCTCCCAGCTCGACCGCCCTCGCCGTCTCGAGCAGCTCGCCGTCGTCGGCTCCCTACGGCAACAGCACTGCCTCGGTGCCCGCCTACACCACGTCGACCATCTACACCACCTCGGTCTCGACCATCATCAGCTGCGCCCCCACTGTGACCAACTGCCCGGCTCACTCGACCTCGCTGACCACCGTCACCGTTGCCATCTCGACCACCATCTGCCCCGTCACGGAGACCCAGACTCCTGGATCGACCCCCGCTGGTGCTTCGACCCCTGCTGCCTCGAGCCCGGCTGCCTCGACTCCTGCCGCTGCCTCGTCGTCGGTCGTTGCCGTCTCGTCGACGGGTGCTCACTCCTCAGTTGCTGCTGTGTCGAGCGGTGTTCCCTCGGGTGTCCCCTCGGGCTCCCCCTCGGGCGCTGCCTCGTCGGTTGCTGCCGTCTCGTCGTCGCCCGCTCCTTACACGACCTCGACCATCTACAGCACCAGCGTCGGCACTGTCACCGAGTGCGCTTCGACCGTCACCGACTGCCCCGCTCACTCGACCCACGAGACCACTGTGATCATTGCTGTCTCGACCACCATTTGCCCCGTGACTGCTACTGAGACGCCCGTGACGACTGGTGCCTCGTCGACTGGCTCGGCTGCTTCCTCGGTTGCCGCTGTCTCGTCGGGCCCGGTTGCCTCGTCGGCTGCTCCCGTCTCCTCGGTTGTCTCCTCGGCTGCTCCGGTCTCGAGCGGCTCTGCTGCCTCGTCGTTTGCCCCCGTCTTCTCGTCGGCCGCCCCTTTCTCGAACAGCTCGGCTGCTTCCTCGGTCGCTCCCGTCTCCTCGTCTGAGGCTGCCCTCACCACCTCGACCATCTACAGCACCAGCGTTGGCACCGTCACCAAGTGCGCTCCCACTGTGACCAACTGCCCTGCCCACTCCACCCAGGAGACCACCGTTATCATTGCCATCTCGACCACCGTCTGCCCCGTGACGGCTACCGAGACTCCCGTGACCACGACCCCCGCGTCCTCGGCCGCCGCTGTCTCGTCGCCGGCTGCCCCTGGCCCCTCGTCGGCTGCCCCCGCCCCCGAGTCTTCGGCTGCTGCTGTCTCGAGCATCCCCGCTGGTGCCTCGTACACCACGACCATGCAGACCTACACCACCACTGTGCCCTGCACCAACTCGGCCGGTGAGGTCATCCCTGGCTCGTCGACCCAGAGCTACATCACCACCGTCTACACCATCTGGCACTCGCAGACCTCCACGGCTGCTGCTGCCTCGAGCACCGCTCCCGTCGTTGTCGTCGTCGAGCCTGCCTCGTCACCTGCCCCCGCCGGCTACGCTGCTCCCTCCAGCGCTGCTGCTGGCTCGCCCAGCCCCAGCTCCGAGGCCAGCCCCGTCGGTGGCTCTCCCAGCCAGGCTCCTGGCGCTCCTGGTGCCGCTGAGTCGTACGTTGCTGGCCCCTCCAACACCGTCATCAGCTCGGCCCCCACGGGTGTTCTCCCCGGCGCCTCGACGCCCTCGTTCGTCACCGTCAACGCCGGTGGCCGTGCTCAGGCTTTCGGTCTGGCTGGTGTTGCCGTCATGGCCCTGATGGCTGCTCTGTAAAGCAGTCGTTTGCCACTCTAAGAGTGTCCTGACGACACAACTGTCCTTCCCTTGACTTTTCCTTTTTTTCTGTTTTATTTTTTTGTAACTCTTTTCGATGTCTAAAAGACATTCAGTGTACTATTAATACTGCAAAAACTTTTTTTTCTTGTCTCTGCACCTTGTCTACCTTTTTCTCTTGGCAGGCGACTACTGTTTCATTTTACCACCCCTAGAAAAAGCGGTGACGGCCTGCAAGCTATAGTTCTATTCTTACGATCCTTTCATGACAACATTTACAAGGTGGTTCAACGCCAACTAATTCAATTTTTTTTTATAATCTTTGTACTGTGCGTGTCGTGTAGTAAAAATGCAAAACGTGTAACGGACTATCGTGTACCTGAAAAGAAAAATAAAAGAAATAAAATCCAAACGAGACAGAAGAATAGGTAAAGACAGTGTAGATAAGCTAAGCCAGGTTCCAAAAAATGAAATGGAAATCAAAAATCAAAAAAAGCAAACGAACGAACCACCAAAAAAAACGATTCCTATCGTGTCTCAAAATTCCAAAACTTCACTTCCATGCTCAGTTTCCTCCCGTCCACATCCCAAAAACCCATCTCACAAATCCTGTAGCCGCTGCTGCCTTGTTGTCTTGTTCTTGCGGCTTTCCGTGCTTCTTCCCATGTGACTTCTTGCTCCGCTCCGATGCCGATGATGCAGTCGAGGGAGATGCAGAAGACACGGAAGATACAGACGGCGCGGCGGGCGGGACAGATGGTCGCCTGGAGCTCGAGCCTGCTCTGGGCGTCGCTGGCTCATCATAAGAGAAAGAGCGGTCCCGTCCATAGTGGACATCGTAGCTAGAAGCCTGAGACGCTCCTGTATGAGGTACCGTCGACCGAACGTTGCCGCTGCCATACTGGACATACTCGGCATAGTCGTAGTTGTCGTCGTAGTCGTCGTAGTCGTCATTGTAGGTTCGACCGCGAGACTCGCTTCTATAGCGTCGTTCCCGTCGGCGAGGACGGCCAGACGAGTAGCCATGGTCTTGTGTGCGGTGGTCCTGTGAGCGGCGGCCCTCTCCGCGGTGACGTCTGTCTGATTCTCGATGGCCATCGACAGTCCGACGAGACGGCTCGCCTTGTCGCCGAGTCTGGTACTCTTCGGCTTCGTAAAGCTTTCGATACATCTGAGAGGCGCTTTCCTCGTCCGACAGCCGGTTGCCCCATGATGAGGAGCGGCCACTGCGACTGTATGGGGCACGTACCGGTACGTGCGATGGAGCGTCGTAGTATGTCGTGCGCGTGGTCTGACTGTAATGATCGGAATCATAGTCTGGGTGACGGTTGCGACCATAGTCAGATCGATCATCAGAACCATAGTCTGGCGGACGATCATGACGAGAGTCTGAACGACGACTGGGAACATAGCCCGTGTCATCGTGGCGAGAGTTGGGACGAGGGTCAGCACCATGGTCTGTGCGATCGTCAAAGCCATGGACCGACTCCTCATCAATAGGGGCCATGTGATCCTCGCAGTCTCGTCCGCTTCTGTGAGGCTTGGAAGGACGACGAGAAGGAGGAGGAGGGGGCTCCTCCCTGTTCTTGCCCTTGCCAGACACAGACGAGCTTCTGCTCTGTCTCCTGTTGTCGGCGCCGTGGCTTCTTGATATTCTGTTCGAGCTGGCCCTCGAGGACTTTGACCTGTGGCTCGAGTCACTCCTCACGCTCGGGGGGGAGGGCGATGGCATGGACCGCGGAGTCGGCGGCACATATGCTTCATCATATGCTTCATCATGTCCAGCTGAAGCTGAAGCACCTCCATGTCCACCGCCGCCACCAGAAGGGCGTGGCTTTGGACGAGGTGTCGCTTGTCCATCGAGACCATCGTCGGACTTGCTGTTGTGATCGTCGTCTGAGCCTGGCTTGCTGTTGGAAGCCGTGAAAACGCTACTGACATCCGTAGGAGGAGTCACAGTAGACTGCATGGCGCTCGTGTGCGAGGCTGTGTACGCAGTCGACGACGATGGACTGAGTGGTCTCTGCACGACAGGTGTGCTGGGGATGTTGTCGGCTCTCTGAGCGCTGTGGGTGCTGCGTGTGCTGCGTGTGCTGGGGGCAGTAGGGCGGCTGGTGACACTAGATGCTCTGGAGGCTCTCGAAGCTCTCGAGGCCCTGGAGGCACTGGGGACACTGAGGGTGCTGGATGCAGTGTACGACGCGTGTACGCTGTGTGAGCTGCGCGGGTAAGGCCCGACAGGCTCAAAAGGCCCGACAGGCTCGACAGACTCGACAGGCTCAACAATTGTGTTGTCCGTACTGTATGAGCTGCGAGCACTGCGTGAGCCATGAGTGTCATCCTCAAGACTCTGACCATCAACAAGTGTATTGCCACTTCTGAAGCTTGCCGTCTCAAAGTGTTGTGGGATGGGACCTGGAACAGGCTCGGACTCGCATGTGATGCAGCCATCGCCGTTACAGGAGCAGAGGAACCGTGTAGGGTCGTCCTCCCTGTGCTTCCCATGCTTTCCGTGCTTTCTGTGGGAAGAGTTGCTTGGTATGTGAGCAAGCCTCACGTGGTTTGAGTTTTTCTTGAATGTTAGCAGATGCCATGTCTTTTTTTTTATTGTCATGATAACTCACATCGCCACGTGGCCTGACCACACCATTGTACTTGAGTTCCGGATAGCAAGCGTGCGGGCCTTTCATGAAGCACTTCAACCCACGGCAGTCCTTGTCCTTGGAGTGCTTCTTCTTGGAGTGTCGAGAGGATCTCTTGCTTCTGGATGAAGTGCTCGATGCGGTGCGCGATGGAGTGGTATAGTATTCCGTGCTGGAGCTTCCTTGGTAAACTGGAAGGGTGACGGTGCAAGGGTAGGTGCCACTGTTTGGACACCACTGTCTATTGGGACAGCCCCTATCGTTGTGGAATGTAGTTCTGTTCATTTTTGGTGGGAGGCTCAAGGGTTGGTGTTGGTTGTATGTTACTGACGTGCTAGGTGATGAAGTAAATAGAAAAGAGGGGGCAATAAAATACAAAAGAAAGTCGATCAAGGGAGGAGGGCAAGATTATTTATGCTTTTTGAAAGTTTCGTCTTTTAGTCTTATAAAACAAATGGCGGCGTGCGAATATAAAGAATAGGCAATGCTTATTTCCAACCAGAGGTCTCTAGGCGTCCGGAATGGAGCGCACTAGGAATTAGAGGTCCTGTTAACACCAAGGCAGTACAGCGAAAAGTCTCGCCTGTCCATTTTTTTCATTAATTTATTCAGTTCATTTTCCCCTCAATACGTCATGGGCGTTTTTCGGCCGCCTTTCATCGGATGCCTCAAGATCAGATGGTGTGGCATCCAGAACCTCGAGAAGAGGCACTGCATAGCACACACACACACACACATACACACCAAAAAAATTGTGTTGCACAAGAGACGTTTAATTTGATCGCCCGTTTCTGCGGCTCTGTCTCAAGGCTGCACACCCCGGGAGGTTCATGTACAAGAGCTGCAAGAAACTGCAGGGGAGTGTCGGTGCATGACCACATGGCTCGGGATCAGGCAGCAACTTGTATTTACACGATAATAGTGCAATAAACCAGAAAAGCGGCTACGTACACCCCTCCCCCATCTCTGTCTTATCCGCACATTTGTGCAAACAAAAGTGGCTATACAAGGAAAATGATAGTGGGAACCCTCTTCACAGTTATATGCCCATGATCAAACAGACAGTCGAAATCAGAATCTTTTGCCTCTCCCCCCTGCCTTGGCAGTTCGCCTAGTCTGAATTTTGTGGGCTGTGCAGAACAAGCTTTTTGCACGGATTGAAGGGGCAGTTCACGTCGGTCGAACGGGCCAAAGCTGCAAGAACTGGGAACAGGTGGGTGCAAAAATTTGCAAAACCGCACGGAATATCAGAGAAAAAAATATTTCTTATAGGAGAAAAAAAAGAGGTCAAAAAATACTTTAAGCTTGTATTTCAAAACGGGAAGGAGCGATAGACGTCGTTGTCGTGGAGTACCTCTTGACATTTTCGATGGAAGTCCACAGCGGGCGCTAATGACTGACAGGCGCCCCACCGTTGAATCTTATTCGTTCGATTGCCTGATTAGGAAAGAACACTAACAAACCGATAACCTCAGTTTTACTCGAGTTAGCGATAAAAGGTCATAGCAAAAAGGAACCACAACACGGAATGGATAAGACAGGAAACTGTCTCATAGAATGAAAAAACTAAATCCAAATATTTTAAATACCGTCTACAGTAGACGGTAACGGTTTGCCGTAGACAGTAACGGGTTGCGACCATCCAGGTAGTTACGCGTCGTTAACATGTACTCTAACCAATCATGTGCGATTTCTAAAGAGGCTACCAATGGCACGGTCAATCTTGCACCGCGCACAACAAACGACCGGCTGTCAATACGCCGTACCTATCTTGAAATCCGTGTAAATAATGGGAATAAAACAAGAAAAGTTTCATGAAAACGCCAAGCCTTATGAGTTTTGCCACCGGGAAGTCGCATAGCCAGGTAATTGCGACTCGAACGAAAACTTAGGCGTCCAGGGAAGTCCGCATTCATGGAAGTCCACTTTGTTGAAGGCGGACATCAAGTAGCTGTGTACACTAGTTCAATAGCGACGGACACGCCCAGAACTGATATCCTGGGAAAAGATATCTAGTTGTCCGCGCCACCCTAGAACGAATACACTCAACCACGTCACTCATTGACTGGATTTCCCATGCGGACGGAGGCGTAAACTCGGCCGCAAGGAGAAAATGATAAATCGGAGTGCGATTGTCAAAGGCGGCCGGAAATATGGGGTTGGAACACAAAGGCCCAACTGTCACAAGTCCTAGCCAGAATTTTGGCGGCGCAGCCCACTAGCACACCTCTGGGAGTCCTCGCCAGAAGCCACAGCACCGTTACAACCCAATCCCGAGAGGCCACCGGCTAGTGTAAATGAGGCCGACAGCAGTACGGTATGCCTTGTGTGAAGCCCATAACATTTGCACGCCTGACACAAAGGGTATGCGGAGGCTATGCTGTATGGAAGTGCACTTTGTCGAACCCCTGTCGCTGTGCCCCTCCGGGTGGGGCGCATTAGCTACACCCCCTACCCCTCTTCACATACTTTGACCTTCATCGTCCGATGTCCAGGCGTCCCGGGCTCTTTGACTCGATCAACAAGCATGTCTCTTCTACCACATGATATTGAATGGACTCAAATGGAAGATTCTTCTACTTTCTCTGTAATTCTATTATTACAAAGCGCAAATTAGAGAAAAAGAGAGAAACGAGAAGAAGAGCAGAAAGAAAAGTACATTGATACTTTTGGTTGCAAGATACGGCGACAAGTTGGCAGCAAAGTACCGGTATCGCTGGACAGCAAGGCCCGCAATTTTCCTCTTTCTCTTTACGTCAAAATAGTCATATTATTGCCACTGACAGTGGACAATGTAACATGCCCCATCACAGTCCTTTTTGAAGTCGAATCCATTCTATGCCGGCAAAGCGCGGGCGTGCAATTTAAGTTGTTCCCCAGAATTACCCAGCGGTGACACCGTTGCAATGCACAGACGACTCCACGTGCCCCGCAGCGATATTACCGCCGCATGGCATACATGATATCCACCGGCATTTTACGGACAAGCAAAACATCGTCAATAAAAAAAAGTGATCCTCCCGCTGCAGGTTTCAGCATGAACCATGTAGGAAAGGAACATGGTTCTTGCATTGTCTTGCATTTTCCTGCAAGTCGTGTAACTCCCTGGCTTCCAGCGCTTTGGTAACTTGCTGGTGCAGGTCGGCAAAAGCAAATATGATCGCGGCCTGAGGCTCCAAGAAACGAATACAGAAGAGGTGAAATGTTTCAATGGACGAGAAGAGAAGAGCGTTTTCCGTCATCCATACAGGGATGGATATCAAGTAATCCCGTAAAAGAGAGCATGATCAGCTCAATACCAACGAATGAGAAATAAAAGCGAGTTATTCATTGAAAGCCACCATCAACTTGGAAATCACAGGACCTATTAGGGCCTCATGCGCCGAGTACTTGTATACAAAGTATAATTCAACAAGTGTTACATTTTTTTTTCTTTCCTGGTTCTCCACAAACTGGTTGTCTTCAGGCTTGTTTACTTCCAGTTATCCAGTTCATCCAGGTTAAAAAATCGCGAAGAGATAGTTGAGCCCTGCGTGGCGATTCTGGCCTTGTATTGGCCTCTGACGGCCGCGTCGCATGATCCTGCGGCAGTGTCTCTCCTGGAGTCTGTGCCGCTGCCGACCTTCTTTCCGACGTGTTTGACTTCTTTGACGTTCTCTTTCCTTTTCCCTTTCTCCCCTTGTCTCCCTTTCTCTTGCGGGGCGATTTCGGTTTTTGTTGCGAGCTCTCACCAGCGTTTTGGGGACGTGGATCTATGTTTGGACCAGGTGCCATTTGCGAGCTGCCATCATCGGTAACTGTTTGCCAGCTGCCGGTGTCAGAAAAAGCTTCACGAGCTGTTACAAAGCTTTGCTGAGACAGGCCATCGTCTTGATTGTGCACATGCGCGGAGCCTGCCAACCTCGTGGATGACGAATGGGATCCAACGAGTCGGCCGCTGTCCTGCTGTTGACTTTGTCCGGCGGTAGTCTGATAATCCGCGGCTTCTCCCTCTGGCACGGGCTCTAGCGTTCCAATGTAGCTATTGGACCTGCTGCTGTTGGTGTGCGAATGCCTTGTCCGTGAGGATGAGCCTGAAGGCACACTGGAGGAGGGAGAACCTGTTGCTTTGCCTCGCCTTGGTCCCCCGCTGTCATGGGCTGGACTTTCCCCATTGTCTGGCTGGGTCTTTGCATGCTTCTTGTCAGCGGACACAGTCTTGAGCTCGTCACGTCCAGCGTGAGGCTCAGAACTCTTGTCCTCTCTAGTGTCCTTGTGCTTGGATCCTTCTTTGGAGCTGTGCCTTTTCGTCCGCTTAGGAGACACTTCTTTTTCTTTATCCCTGCCATGCGTTGATGAGTGTCGTCTCTTTGAACTTTTGCTGGAGCTGGTACTGCTTGCGCTGCTTGCGCTGCTTTCCGGGCTCTTTGATCGATGGCTAGAAGTCCTTTTATCTTTGTCTGGTGACGGTGGTCTCTTGTCGGAAGGTGCATGGGCTTTTGGCTTTTTCTTGTCAGTAGGTGCATGGTCTTTTAGCTTTTTCTTGTCGGCAGTTATATTGTCTCTTGGAGCTTGTTCCTTGTCGGCAAGTGCATCATTTTTCGGGGTTTCTTTGTCGGCAAGTATATTGTCTTTTGGGCTTTCCTTGTCCGGAGGAACATTGTTTTCCGGCTTTTCCTTGTCCGCAGGTGCATCGTTTTTCGGGGTTTCTTTGTCCGGAGGTATATTGTCGTTTGGGTTATCCTTGCCCAGAGGTGTATCGTCTTTTGGCTTTTCCTTCTCGGCAGGTGCATCACCTTTTGGATGTTCCTTGCCTGGAGGCGCATCGTCTTTTGGCTTTCCTTCACCGCCAAGTTCGACCGAGTTGCTCTTTTCTTTCTTGCCATTATCCTCGACTACCGTGATGCTGCTTCGGCCTCCTCCACCCCCACCCCCGCCTCCATCAGAGGGTCCTGTTTTTTGGGGGATTGCATCTCCAGGGTTGTCTGAGGCCGCACGAGGATTATTTTGAATAATAATCTGAATTTGCGGGATGGAACGGCTGGCATCGTCGTTTCTGGGCGGCGCCTGTGCAGCCTCCGTTATAGATGTAGGGGGCCGTGTTGGAAAGTTCCATGTACCTGGCCAGCCACCTCCCGGATAGCCTCCACCCCAAGGATAGCCGCCACCCCCGCCGCCACCCCCGCCGCCACCTCCGCCGCCACCTCCGACGCCACCTCCACTGCCACCTCCGGAATAACCTCCACCATTACCTGACTCAGAAAACACCGAAGGCGACCTTCTTCTTTTCATTCGTACTTTTCGGTGTGCTCTGGCTGGTCCGTGGTAGACTTTCCAGTTCAGTGGGTTTGTCTAGACGCAGTCGGTTAGCAGAAAGTACAAGGCATTTCTCTCTTGACGGACGACTTACATCACCACTTTTCCGACGCAAGCCATTGTATGGCCCGTTCCAGTTGCACCAGTGTCGTCGATTACGGCTCATTTTGCCGAGGCATTCCATAGAGCTGCTGCACTCTCGTCCGGCATCGAGCACCTCATAAGAGTCTTTGAGGTTTGGCGTTGAGTAGAACAGAATGCCCAAGTCCCTGATGGCGATCGGCCCAGGATAGTAGAAGGACGGGACATATGACATGGAATCATCATAGTAGGAGTAGGGCGAATGTTCGCTCATTTTGTCGACAAGGCGAAGAGTATATGGAATTACTCGATGGCCGCAAGATGAGATGCCGTGAGAATTGCTTTGAAGAGAACGAGTTAGGAAGGATAAGGAGCATCGGAGAGATCACCATCACAAGTTCGACGAGGACGAACTCAGCCGAGCGAGGCCCCCCCTTTTTATTTACGTCTGCAGCCCCCCTCTTACTCATTCAATGGGCGGTCCGACTGCAGCCCTCTGGCTAGGTAGAAAGGAGCTGCACATTGCGATGGCATGGCGCATTTTTTCTTGCCACAACAAAATCGTTTAGCACAATTTCGCGCATACAAAACTGCAGAAGACAGGAAAAAGATTGTCGTTCTTATCATGCACAGTAAAGACGTATGAGGACGCAAAACGGGCACCTTCCCTCACACCCTCTCCTATATCTGCACATCTTCTACAGGCTTAGCATGAACGAGAACACCTCACAAGCGCCCGTTTGCTGACCACGTTTTGCTGCGATCGGGCCAATCCAATGGCAAGGCTTTGGCGTCATTTGTTTGGGCGCTTGATGGACTTAAAAATAAATAGCAAACTCTGTTGAAACTGCATAATCTGAAAATAGATGAAAGAAGCAAGCACATGGCAACTTCAAACTTTTAAAACGTCGTTGAATGTAAAAGCCAGTCTTACTAATTTGTCTAGTTTTGCGGGAGCTAAGGACACTAACGGCGGGAACTAGCCCTAGCTGATACGCGCTAACGCCCTATATACTGGGGCCCCGTGTCTTATGGAGAAGAGTGAGACATAAGTCGGGGGACGCTTCGGTCTGCACATAAAAAAAAAAAGCAAACACAGAACTGCAAAGACAACAAACATTTTGTTTTTCTTTCATGATTCTGCAGACTAAAAAAGTTATGCGGAGGGTTGCATTTCAATTTTGCACACTACTCCCTACCAGTCGCATGCACCCCTTTGGTCCTTTTTTCGTTCGTCCCTATTTACGATTGGCTGCGCCTCCCTTGTCGACAAAACGAGACCTATGCAACTTTTTTTCTTTCGATTCAGCCGCACTGCGCACAAGTTCGGTCAGCCGGAGACATCACATGCTTTTCGCCGTTCTATGTTTTGACTATTTCTGCAGAAGCCATAAATAAAACAACCTGTCGACTTGCGACTTTGCGCAAAAAGCAAAAATTGTTGAAGATTATGCGCGCGGCAAAAACAGTCCATCATTTTGTGGCGTCATGAGACAGCGGTTGGAAACAGCACAAGTCAAGTACGGAGTAGGCAATACGAACTTACTTATGTCAAAACGTGGCGTCGGTCTTTTAAAACCCATTGGCTGCTGCAGGCGCAACGGCACGACCCCATTTTCAGCCGCAGTTCAAGGGGTGTCATCAGCCTCACGGGACCCTAGGTACGGAGTACTCGACTCGGACATGACCGATGCCGATGCAAAGAAATACAAGTGCAAGAAAACAAGAAACCAAGGGAAAAAAAGTGCGTTTTCAAGAATGCAACCAAAAAGTATAGTATCCGTACCATGCCATCCAGAACCATGCGCAAAGCAAAGAAACAGAAAAAAAGAAAGAAAGAACGCCCCTGAACGACGAAATCAAAGCCCCGATACCATGCAAAAAAAACCTTGCAAACCCCGTCTATCCCCACTCCCCTCTCAAATCCATTTTTATGGCAATTTCGTACTCTCATCATTCGCCCCCCTATAGATATAGACATCTAGGACAACTTCTTTTTACAGGAAGCCCTTTGTCATGCTGGGTGCACGGCCAAGGCCGATACTGCCTTCACGCTTGGGCATGTCGTTCAGGTCCGGCTCGGTCGTGGTGGTGGACGCCGAGGGTGCCGACGAGACGATGGACAAGGAAGTGCGCGCAGTAGCCGACGAGGGCGTGTGGCCGAGAATCGACGACCGCAGCGTTCCCTGCGTACCTGTGCGACGCATGCTTCCGTGACCGCCGGCGGCGGCGGCGGCGGCGGCGCTTCCCGAGCTGACCACGCTGCCCGTCATGTTCTTCCAGCTGTCGAGCTCGCGCTCCAGTCGAAGACAGCGCTCCTTTTCTTCGCGGAGCTCGCGCTCGGCGCGGCGGGCCGTCAGCTGGACGCTCGACTCGGATGCCTGCAGCTCGTCAATCGTCTTGAGCAGCTTGTCGGCCTTGTCGCGCATCCGCGTCATGTCGTCTTGCAGCTGCACGTTCTGCTTGTCCTTGCGGTCCAGCTGGCTCTGCAGGTCCTTGACGATCCGGTCCACGTTACGAACCGACCGTTGCGACTGCGACTGCGCCTGCTCGTGCGTCTCAAGCTGTGCCTCGAGCTGATTTTGGTTAGCAGGGTCTCTACCACCCATTTTTTGCTTATTTCCCTCTCCGAAACTCACCTCTTGGATCCGCTTGTTCAGGAACTTAATGTCCTGGCTGGCGCTTGAGTAGCCCTTGGTCTCGAGATCGACAAGCTTGACCTGGACCTCGCTGAGCGTCTTCTCGAGGGCTGCCTTGTCGCTCTGCAGCTTGGCGCTCGTCTCGCGCTCGGCCGCCATGTCCTTTTGCACCTCGGCCACCAGAGACTCGGCGCGGCGCATCTTCTCGACGGCCGCGGCGGCAATGTCTTCCTGCTGCGCGAGACTGGCCCGCAGGTCGAGCAGGGCCTTATCGGCGTTGGCGGCGTCGCGCAGCGAAGGGTTGGCGCTGCGGGCGGCCAGCTCCTCGAGACCCGTCTTGGCCTCCTCGAGACGGGCCTCGACGCTGCGCTTCTCGCGCACAAGGGCGTCGCGCTCCGCCGTCACGTCGTCGACCGAGGTGCGCAGCGTGCGCACCTGCGACAAGAGGTTGACGATACGGCCCTGCGCCTCGTTGTGCGCTGTGACGGCCTCGTCGCGGGAGGACATGACGTCGGACAGCGTCGTCTCGAGGCGCGTCTTCTCCTTGGCCCACGTCGAGCTGTTGAGAACCTCGTCGTCCCACTTGGACCGAAGCTCATCGAGCTCTTCGCGCAGACGGCCAATCTCGGCCTGCTTGAACAGCTTCTCCTCGCGCGCCAGGTCGAGCTCCTTGGTGAGCGTGGCAAACTCGGTCTGGTACTTTTTGCGCGTCTGCTCCATGCTGCTCTCCGTGTCTTCAATGTCCATCGCCCGCTGGCTGCGGTAGTCCTCGAGCTCGTGCTGCAGACGCTTCTTGGCCTGCGTCGCCGACTCGAGGTCCGTCGACAGGTCCTCCAGCCGCTCCTCCAGCCGCTGGTTCTGGCGCTGCAGGTCCTCCACGGCCGCGTCCATCTTCTTGCGCTCCGCCATCACCTCGGCATACGTCTCCTCCGCCTCGCGCGCCTGCGACTTGGCAAACTGCTCCGCCCGCGACGCCTTGAGGACTGCCATCTCGGCCTGCTCGAGCTTGCCAAAGTACTCGTCGGCGCGGCTCTTGTACAGATGGAGGCTGCTCGTCACGTCAATCAGCTTGGACGACTCGGCATCGAGACGGATCTGCAGATCCGCAAACTCCTGCAGCAGCTGGTTGCGGCTCGCCGCCTCCTGCTCGCGCGCCTGGCCCATCTCCTGCAGCTCCGACCGCACGTCGCGCAGGTCCACCTCCATCTGCGCCCGGTCGTGCCGCAGCTTGTCGTAGTGCTCCTTGATGTCCGTCAGCTCGGCCACGGCGTTCTTGTGGCTGTGAAGCAGAGACCGACGTGAATCTTCCTGGCTGTTGAGCAGGTCCAGAATCTCCTCGTGCGACCGCGTCTGGATGTCGTGCAGTGAGAGCTCGCCAGAGCGGAGCGCCTTTTCCAGCGCCGACACCTTCTTGTTCGAGTCGTCCAGCAGGTCGTGCAGGCGGCTGTTGGCCTTTTCCAGCTTCTCCACGCGGCTGATGCTGCCGTTGCTGCCATTGCTGGTGTCGCCCGACGTGGCCGCCGACTCCATGCGCTCCAGCTGGCTCTGCAGGTGCCGGTTCTGCATCTGCGCAAGCTGCAGCTGGTTCTGCAGCTCCTCCATATCCGCCTTGAGGTCCATGCGGTTGTTGAAGCTCAGCACGTCGGCCGTGCGGTCAGAACGCGCTGAATCGGGCATGGCCGCAGAGTGCTGCTGCCGGGGCGGCGTCGACATGCCGTTGGATAACCGGCGCGCCTTATCCTTCTTTGTCCGTGTCGGCGAGCCAGGGTTGAAGTGCGGCATCTCGTTGGGGCTGATCTCTTCGAGTCTGCCACGCTGGAACACGGGCGAGTGCTGTTGCTGTTGCTGTTGCTGCTGGTGCTGGGCACGCAGATCGGCCAGCTGGGCCTCGGCATTGCTGCGTCCGGCCTTTTGCACGCGCAGATCCTGCTGGAGCTGCTCGATTTTGCGCGCCAGCTCAAAGAAGTCGGTGCTGGATGGGAACCGCTCCTTGCCGCTGCTGTCCTTGGGCGGGTTGGTGACGGCTGGCGACGTTGGGTCGACGCTCTTGAGAATGCGCAGCATCTGGTCGCGCAAATCAGCCATTTCGTGGTCGCGTGCCTCGAGGGTCTTTTGCACGGTGCGCAGCGTGCTCTGAGCCTGGCCACGCAGCTGCCGCTCCGCCTCGACGGCGCGGTTGACTTCGGCCAGCTGTGCTGTGGCATTGTTGGACACCTTTTCTGCGTTGCGGCTGTTCTTGACCTCGCGGGCCACCTCGTGACCCATGTCCTCGAGATCCAGGTTGAGCTTCTCGACCTTCTTCTCGAGCGATGCCGCGGCCATCTGCGCCTCGCCGAGCTGCTTGTGCAGCTTCTCGTTGCTCTCTTCGAGACGTGCCTTTTCGCGCTGGAGGACGGTGAGCTGGCCACGCGACGCTTCGTTGGCACGCGATGTCGACCGCGCAATCTCCAGGCCCTTTTGCTGAAGCTTGTTAAGCAGCGCCCGGTTGTCGTTCTCGGACGCTGTCAGACGACTCTTGACAGTGTGAAGCTCGCGCTCCATGCGCTCCTTGGCCTGGTCGTTCTTCAGGCCAAACTCGCCCGACGACGCAATCACCGCATTGAGATGCTCAACCTCGCCGTTGAGGCGCAGACGCTCGGCCTCGAACCAGCGCAGTCGCTCTTGCGCTGCGTCAAGGTCGCGCAACAGACTCTCTTCGCGCTCGCGGGCCATGCGCAGTGCTGCACGCTCACCAGAGCTCTCGGCTTCCATGCGCGCCTCTTCGGCCTCAGCCTTGGCTGCACGCAGGCGACGGACCTCCTGACGGGCCTCGTCGCGCTCTGCCTGGATCGCCTTGCGCGCCTCCATGGTACGACGCAGCGTGTCCTGCTGAGCGTAGAGCTCCTTCTCAATAATAATCTTGGACTCGTTGAGATGGTCGTACTCCTCCTGGAGCTTCTGGTACTTGTGTTCTCCGAGAAGCAGGACGTCGTCGCGCGACTGCCGCTCGCGGCTGAGCTCCTTTTGGATGTTGAATAGCTCCTCCTTGAGATCCTTGATCTGCGACTCAAGGACGCGACGGTTCTGGTCAGCCTGGGCGTCTTCCGAGAGGCGTGCCTCGAGCAGCTTCTTGGCGTCTTCGGCCTCGCGGCGCAGCTGCGATTGCTGCGACCGCATGGCGACGATCTCGGCCTGCACCTCGCGAAGACGTGACGCGGCCATTTCCTTTTCGGCGTCGAGAGACCGGCTGTGCTCTTCAAACGAGCGGCGCTCGGCCTCGTACTTTTTGTTGTCGCTGCGGAGGAGGGCGAGCTCGCTCTCCTTTTGGCGGACAAGCTCTTCGTAGTCTGTAGATGTCTGCGACAGCTGAGCGAGGCGCTGCTGGACCTCGCGGTGCTCGGAAGCGAGGCGCTGCTCCTTGGCACGCGACGCCTGGAGCTCCTTTTGGGTGGTGGCGAGCTTCACGGCGGCATCCTGGTCGACAGCCAGGAGGCGGCCTTCAAGGTCACGGGTCTTACGGTCCTTGATGGACAGCTGGCTCTGGAGCATCTTGACCTCCTCAGCCAGAGCAACCTCCTGCTCCGTGCGTTCCGACTGCTTGCGAGCGGCATCTTCCATGGCCTGCTCGAGACTCGTAACCTTGTTGCTGAGCTCGCGCTTCTCTTCCTCGAGACGGGCAATGAGTCCGGCTGCCTGCTCGAGCTGGCCGCGGAACTTTTCGACGTCGTCCCCGGCACGTTTCTTAGCGTCCAGGAGCGCGTCCAGCTGGTCCTCGAGGCGCTCCTGGTCATCGAGGGCGCCAGCTAGCTTGTCCTCGAGCTCGGCCTCGCGCTGCTGCAGCCGCTTAAAGATCTCCTCCTTGTCGAGGGCCAGAGCACGCTCGCTCTCGAGCGTCTTTTGAATGCGGGCCATCTCGCTGATGGTGGCGCGACGGTCGTCCTCGAGCTTGCGGCGCAGCTCGGCATCCTCGTGCATCTTGCTCTGCAGCTCGCGGATGGTCTCGTCGCGGCGCTTGACCTCGGTGGCGGTGCGCGTAGCACCGAGCAGCGGCCGCATCTTGACGAGCAGCTGCCACCAGGGGTTGTCGCAGAGGTCGAGGTAGGCGTGGAAGTTGCGCTGGATGACACGTGTTGCCTCGGCGCGGTAGAGGCGCTTGTAGGCAATGCGGCGCTGGCTGAAGCCGCGCGCAACAGCCTGGAAGCGAGACATTATCTCGTTGATCAGGGCGTCGCGCTGCTCTTCGAGTTCAGCGAGCACGCCAGCGCGGAAGAAGACCTTTGTGAGACCAATGCGGTAGAGGGCCTTGTCGAGGCCGAGCTTGCTGAGAATCATGGCAGCGGCGGCTTGGCCCTCGAGGTAGGTGCCCTTGGGCATGTCGCGGCAGAGCACCTCGTAACGCTGGCGGAACTCGGCAAACGGCAGTCGGTTGGGGAATCCCGTGCGCGAGATGCGGATGCCCTCGAGGACACCGTTGCAGCGCAGCTGGTCGAGGACGAGGGCGTTGCTGAACTGCTTGGGCCGCTTCTTGTGGTTGGGCAGGATGCAGCGGATAAAGTGCGGGTGTGTAGAGTGCAGCTGGGCCATGAGCTGGGCGAGCTGCTCCTTGTGGCGCTGGGCGACGGTGCGGAAGAGGCCCTTTTTGACCCTGCTCTTGCGTCCGGCCGCCGCTGCAGCAGAGGTCGACATATGGCTGTGGTTGTGGTTGTGGCTATTGCCGTGGTGGCCGCCGTCGTCGTCCTGGTCGGCGCAGTCGGCAAACAGGTTGGCAACGTGCTTGTCGGTGGAGGCGGCAAGCAGACGGGTGACGTTGTCGTTGAGGGGGTCCTTGTTCTTCTCGAGCCAGTCGGTGGTGGAGTACTCGACCTCGGCGGCGTAGTGGGTGAGGATGAAGCCGGAGCGCAGTCGCGAGGGACGGTACTTGGTCGAGTTCTTTTCCCAGAGGCTGTTGAGCTTCTCGGTAAAGGACTTATCGGTGGCCTTGGGCATGACGGAGTCCTCGTCGAGGCAGGAGAAGATGCCGATGGGGTTGGAGAGCTCGATGAGGTCGATGGTGGGCTGCAGGTCGCGGCCAAAGTCGATGAACTGCCACTCGATCTGCTCGCGGGCATACTCTTCCTGCTCGAGGACAAACATGTGGTGGTTGAAGAACTGCTGCAGCTTCTCGTTGGTGTAGTTGATGCAGAGCTGCTCGAAGCTGTTTTCCTCAAAGATCTCGAAGCCGGCAATATCGAGCACGCCGATGAAGCGCGAGTCGTCCATGCCCATCATGCCGGCGCGGTCGAGCTGGCGGTTGATGCGCGAGACGAGGTCGCCGAAGCCGCGCTCGTAGATACCCTTGGCCAGGGCGTCGATGCTGAGACGCACCTGCTCGGGCGTCTGCACCTTTTCGACCCACTCGCGGCCGGCCTTGACGCGCGGGTGCAGCAGGCCCTTGAGGAAGGGCTCGACGGGCACGCCGAGCAGGCGGCAGAGACGCTCGGCCTGGGCCTTGGCGTCGGGGGCCAGGTGCGCCTGGTCGGTGCTGCGGCTCTCCTTGCCGACGGAGATGTTGCCGAGGTGCAGGACGGCGGCGACGGTGCGCAGGATGGCGGCCTGGTCGTCTTCGGAGAAGCCCATGACGGCAAAGGCGTCGAGCAGGGCGTTCCACTCGTCCTCGTCAGAGACGCCGCTGATCACGTCGTTGCCGTCGCGCGTGTAGGCAAAGTCGGCGACGCCCATGTTGTCGAGCAGCAGGTCCTGGCGCAGGCGACGGCTGGCGCCCTTGAGCAGCTGGTAGAAGATGTGGTAGTTGCGCTCCTGGCTGTTGACGTGAACGACGCGCGACTTTTCGAGCAGGTACCAGTCGATAAAGGCACCGGCAATGGAGCCGTTGCTGTGGAACTCGATGCGGATGAACTTGCCAAAGCGCGACGAGTTGTTGTTTCGCACCGTCTGGGCGTTGCCAAAGGCCTCGAGGATGGGGTTGGCGCGCAGAATCTGCGCCGAGAGGTTGCCCGACGCCGACGAGGATGCCGCGGAGGACGCTCGGCCCATGCCCGCCGGCAGCTCCGTGTTGGCGACGGCGGCCAGGTACTGGATGACCTTTTTGGTGTTTTCGGTCTTGCCGGCGCCGGACTCGCCGGTCACGAGGATGCTCTGGTTCTCGCCCTCGTCGACCAGGTTGCGGAAGGCCTCGTCGGCCATGGCAAAAACGTGCGGCTTGGTGTCCTCGCGGCTGCGGCCCTTGTACATGTTGATGTACTCGTTGGAGTAGATGGGCAGCGGGCAGTAGGGGTTGACCGTGACCAGGAAGAGGCCCGAGTACGTGTAGATGAGGTCGGCCTGGTACCGCATGTGCAGGTTGTGCACCACCGACGCCTCGTTGAGGTGTGTCAGCTCGGCCATGTCGTTGGCCTTGTCGAATTTGGCCGGATTCACCTTGTCGACGCTCTCTGCGTCCACGTCGCGTTGCTGCTGTGGTTAGCGGCGTCCTGTCTGCAATTCCGTCCCCCTTCCCCGTCCTCCTTCACCCACCCCTCCTCCCGACTTACCGTGCCATCTTCGCACTGCACGCGGATTCGGTTGTTGTCAAGATCCTCCACAATCCAGCCCTTGACAAAGGCCGTCTGCGGATCTTTAAGCCAGACGTAGCGCTTGCCGGAAAAGTCATTCTCGCCCTCGATGCCGCGCACCGCATCGATGCTGCGCTGCTTCATCTCCTCCGTCTTGATGAACGGCTGCGCAAACGTGCCCGACGCCGGCGTGCTCTCTCGTGACCGCTCGTGGCTGTGTCGTGACACGCTGCCCGCCCGCACCAGGCTGCTGCTGCCCAGGCCTGGAGCTACCAGCCCTGACTGCGACTGCGAGCGAACATGTGGCGGGCGTCCTGCTGCCGACGTCGATGCAGATGCCGACGGCACTGAGGATGCAAAGAGGACAGACTTTGGCCGGCCGCCGGCTGCGCTGCCATTAGCAGGCGCCGGGGAGGCCGACGGTGTCCGAGCAAAAGGATTGGCCCGTGGTGAGGCCATAGCGGGCAACCGGTGTGCTGTGCTGCCGACAACTATTGATCTGGCAAGTGACGGTCAAGTCACGCGTCTCTGCCGGGAATCATTCGCAGCCCAAGGCCTGGCGATGCAGTCGTGTTCAAATCGTTAAAAGTCGTGATGGTTCGTGATATCGTGAAAACACAATGAGGGGAAAGTCGAGATCGCGATGCTGCGATGTCGAGAATCAAAAAAGGTCGGTGAAGCCCAATGTGTCCACTCTCAAGGCCAACGTGAAGCCGTGCAAGCCGTGTAAGCCGTTGAAGCCGTTGCCGACGCGTCGGAAATAGATGGCCAGGTGGAATCTGGTCAAAGTGTCGTCTTGAGCCCTGGAATGGAGAAATGGATGATGCTGTTTTTGGCGTCACAAGGCAGGTGCCAGCTGCCCTGATCCGCGTCGTTGTGGGGACCTCTTTCCCGGTTGGCTCGTCATGCACGTGTTTTGTGTACGGAGGGACAGGTTGTTGACCCGGCAACGCGAAACATACGCGGTACAAGAGGTACATTTGGATGACATAATGCAAAAGGCGGCTTGCAGCGGCGGCCGGATCTATCATTTTCCGCTCAAACTGCCTCATCAGCCTTGATGAGGCGGCAAGAGAAGTACATGCATCATGTACCTCGATGGAGCTACTGCCTCGCAAAATCGTTCATTCTCTTGTAAAATCGACCACGCGTCGCGCCATCACGGTTGCGCCTTCCGTTTTTGTTGCGCTGCCTCACTGCCTTCCGTTCTCGGCCGTTTGTTGTTTTCGACTCACTCATCTCGGCCTCTTTTCAACTTTTCATCACAAACTTTACCATCATCTCCATCACTCTCACTCTTCTGCGTCTCACTTCTGGCCGCGCCCAACTTTGCCACACAACGATTCTTTGGCCGTCGTCCCGTGTTCCCGTGTTCCCGTCGCGTCCTCGACCGCCCGCTGACCGCGTTACACAAAGCCCATCCACTCATCTCCATCTTCATTCGACGCGTTTTCCAAATCGAATCGACATTTTCCTCCTCGCTCTTTGGTCGCATGATTGCGAATGAACGCAGCCATGACGTATCCCTATAACTACAGCCAATGGCGCCCATCACAACCGCCGCCGCAGGCACCGCATGCGACTCATCGGCCAGCTTCCCAACAATCACCGTCGTATGACTACCAGGCTGCTGGCTATCAGACACAGCCTTACGCCAACGATCCGTATCAGCAGCCATCCGCGGCATCAGCCCAAGTGTCATCGCCCTACTATCACACCGTGCAGGCATCGCAGACTGCTTTCGACCAAAATGCCGCTGTACAGGACGAGTCGTCTGGTGAGCGCACCCCGGTCGAAGACGGTGGCGGTCTGAGTTGGAGCGAAGCTTTTCCAACCTCTCATTCTGCTGCTGCTCCTTCTGCTGCTCCCCCTCCCCCAGCAGCCCCTTCGCATGCGACGTCCTCATTCTACTCTCAGCAAAGGCATCATGCAAATGGTCCTGGTGGCACAGCCAGCTACCAGCAGCCATATTCTCATGGCTACTCTCGACAGCAGGAGCAGCAAGGTTCGTGGGGGCAAACACGGCAACAGCACCAGCAGCACCAGCAGCAGCCGCCGCCTCGTCTTCACGACGATGATTCCTACGATCCGGCCGACAGTATGCCGCGCCAGCAGCGGCCCGTGGCCTCTATCGAAAACGACATTGGTGATACAGACGATCGCGATATGGAAGAAGGCGAGCTGAGTGACGATATGGACGACGCTTACGTCCCCGAGAACTCGGGCTCGACTCGAGGTGGCGCCGGTGATGCTGGTGCTACTGGTGCCGCTGGTGCTGGTGTGTCCACGTCGGAGCACATCGCCATGCAGCACGTCGCTGCTTCGTTTGGTCAGACCGGCGTCGGCATGGCGAGCCGGGATGTCAGTGTCAGCGACACCCAAGAGGACGCCTTCTACGATGACGACGACGCCGACGCCGACGCCAGTGCCGGTGCCGAGCCTGGTGAGATCAAGGACTCGAATTCCAACGGTCCTTCACCGGCAGATGCTGCTGATGCCGACGACGAGGGCGCTGGCAGCTCCGAGTCCTCCCAGAACAAGCCCGTGTCGGACGAGCAAGAAGAGCGCGCTGCGTCGTACTCGCCTCGTCTCTCGCCTGGTGAGGTGGATGACTCGCTGCAGGATGCCCCGTCTGCTGTTAATGGCAGCAGCGACCAGCCTGCTTCCAGCACCGCCAGCCATCCGGGGTCGGCCGATAGTAACAGGACCGCGCCCCCGCCCGCAGTGCTGGCCTCGAAAGTGCCCTTTTCTACGCTGCTGGAAGGCAAGAAGGAAGCCAAGAGCGCCATCCTGCGCCTCATTCCTTACGGAGTCAGCTTCCAAACATACATTGATGAGGGCATGGACAGCAAGCTCATGGCATCTCTCTTTTCCGAACTCGGCCTCAAAGTCAGCCCAGCTCCGACTGAGCGACCTGCTACGGTAGCCCCCCCCCCTACGACTACGGCGGCCGAGGTGAAGCCGCCAACTGCGACCGAAACCGGCGACCGACCAAAGGAGGAGCGGAAAGACAAGATTGCGCGGCTTCTCGCACAAAAGATCTCCAAAGCAGCTGCAGACTCTGAAAAGTCCATGCCGCCCCCTCCCCCGGCAGCCAAGCCGGCCGCTGCTGCCGCTAATGAAAAATCGCGGATGGATAAGAACCGCCTTCTTCAGCAAAAGATTGAAGCTCTTCGACAGGCCCAAGAGCAGCGCGCCGCACAGGCTGCCGCTTCTGCGCAAAAGCTGCCGGAAAAGCAGTCCGTGGCCAATCCCCGGGCTGAGATGAATGAAAAAACCATCCTTCCCGACCGACCAGCCTCAACGCCTGCCTCAAAGCCCGCTTCAAGACCTTCTGCCGGACAACCCCTACCGCCTATACCTCCCGCATCGTCGGCAGCCGTTGCTGCCCCTGTTCTGCCAAGCAGTGCCCGCAAGCGTCCTGTGGCGGCTGACTTTGTGTCCCAGTCAAGCCCCCCTCGGGCCTTCAAGAAGACGGCTGCCATTCCTCGTCAGGATTCCCTCATTATTGATGTCAGCGACGACTCGGGAGACGACGATGTCGAGATGGAGCTGGAATCACAAGCAGGCAATACATCGCCCAGGTTGGACAGACAGCACTCCCGCACGACATCAAACACGTCAGTGTCCCGTCCGGCCCCGGCTGCCCCCATCACAGCGCCCACCGCTCCAGCTAGCATGCTCGCCAAGTCAAATAAGGATGACGAGTATGCGAGGAAGATGCGGCAGATTGAGGAGATGAAGCGCAAGATTGAGGAGGCCGAGGCCAGAAGACTGCAGGGCTTGCGGAGTAGCTCGTCCACGCCGCCAAATAGCCACGACGAACGCAGCGAGCCACTGCCGATCACTCGGCCGCACCTGCAGCCCGTGCGCCGGATAACATCCATGGGTACATTGTCTGCAGGAGGGCAGGAAGGGGCCGCAACGGCCGGTGATTCCTTTGGTCAGCGTCTGCCAAAGCCCGCCATGTCATCTGCCACTCCATCGCGGCGCGCTTCGTCAACCATATCCAGGAGAGCAGCCAGTGTGCAGCTGCCGCGGGTCGAGGCTAGTCTGCAAGAAAAGATGTTCAAGATGCGGCTGCTACAGGAAAAGATGGCGGCTCTGCAGGCAGAAATTGATGAGGGCATGGCTGAAAAGCGTCGGCTGACTGAGGACATTGAGAGCGTGGACGAGGCCACGGACGCTTCAGCCTCGTCTGAAAACCAAGAGGCGCCGGCGGTTAGCGACGTCATCATGATCGACTCGGCAGACAGCGATGGCGCGTCGGTTCCGCCCGTCGAGGTTGTCGCCGTGGAGAGTGCTGCGGAAGAGGACGTGAGCGACAAAACAGATGCCGTGCAGATTGAGCCGGCGTCAAGCGACGAGCCGATTACGCAAGAGCAAGATGCTGCGGAGGACATTGACGAAGACGACAGCGATGCCGATGAAGAGATGGAAGTTGACGACGAGGAAGGGGTCGAAGAGGTGGAAGAGGGGGAAGTGTTGGAAAGTGAAGATGAGGATGAGGCGGAGGAAGACGACGACGACAACGACGATATCGAAGACGACGACAATGATGTCAATGACGTCGGCATCGACGTTGTCAATGACAGCGACTCAGTGCTCGGAGTGCAAAAGGGCGGCGACGAGGAGGACTCGACATGGCCCGACAGCCTCCTACCTGTTGGCAAACAGCTTGGCGTCACGGAGGGAGCAACGTCCTCTGCGACAACATTAAGCGGCACAAAGTCGGCAAGTGGCTCGACGTCTCACACCGAACTCGTGCCCTACGACAGTCCTCTCAAGACGTTTCGTTCGTACCGGTTTCATCCCCAGTTCAAGAGCGCCGTCCCCGGCGGCTTCCGGTCGTTGACGTATAGTGGTAAGATTGATGTCGACACGGAGCTTTGTCCGACCGAGGGAGACGGCCAGACGTGTTCCAATTCAGCATGCGAGTTTCAGCACTTTGGGTCCATGCTACCGCAGGGTGAGTCTTTCCTTTGTCACAGTGTCCGCTTCCCGCCGTTTCCACCCTTTACCCCCGTTACCCCCAATCCCTTGACATGACTATTCTTCTCCCTTTTTTGGGAGATATTCTCTTTCTCCATCCACCTCCATGTCTCGCGTTATCCCGTTCTCACAATTTTCGCGTCGCTTTGCTCCTCTTGGATGTCCTCTCGCCGACTTCTTGACTTTCAGATGATCAAATTCTCGTTGAGCTGGGCCGTTCGGACGACTACACGGGAGACCAGAAGGCGCGGTTCGTGGATGGTCTCAAGACTGTCCTGAAGCAAGTGCGGGATGCCAATGTGCGCGACTTTGACACGATTGCGGATTCAATTGTCGAGTTCCGCCGCACGTTTCTCGGGGACGACTCCCGCGTGATTGCCCACCTCGAGGGCACGACAGTTTAGGCATGTTCACATTCCCGAATGTATACGATTTGTCTTTGCCGCTCTCTCCGTCTCTCAGCCCAACTCTCATGGCCAAAACGTTGTTTGGAAACGCGTATGCCGTGACGCATTGAGCCAGGCTGAGGGCGGGGGAAAAAGGGGAGCTGACACAGTCGAGCTTCACTTGATGCTGGTGGATGATTGGCGAGGCAGCCAAAAAGTTGTTTGCGCGGACAGAGGCTGAGAAAGAGGAGGCCAACGGAAGAGGGCATGACAAGGCTTTGAAGAAGCAAGAAAGAGCTGGGAACGGAACCCGGAACGGAGCTGTAAAAAAAGCGTCTCGACGTGTGCCCGATGACGCGTTGGGCCTGCGGTGCAGGTTTCTATCTTTGGCACAGACGGACTCAGCCGCGTGCGTCGGCAAATGCATCAAACGAGTGAAAGAGTGGCAAGGATTGTGCCGCTGTGATGCAGCAAGAGGAGAAGGATGAGACACGGGCAGGACAAGTGCCGGAAGAACAGATGCGGCGAAAAAAAAGAGGAGGGGGTACAGAGTAGATGTATCTTACAAGAGGAGGGAGCGGATGGGGGGGGAAGGAAGGAGATGGGTGTGCGTCTTACGCGTATTTATTTTGGTTCTATTTGCATTGGGAGCCCATAATATCGATACCCCTCGTTGCTCGGACATGACTGGGCAGCGGTTTTACATTGCACAGGCATTTCGTATTTTTCATTTTCCATTGTGCATCTACGCGTATACATTTCTATTTTCGGTTTTTGTGGTTGTCTGCATTTGTTTCTCGTTCTTTTTTTTCCAATATTATTCCATCTTTTTTTTTTGTGTGTCCTGCATTTATTTTCATGCCTTTTGCTCAGAGCAACGGGTGTCACCGGGGGCAACAAACACGTTTTACAGCGGGCACGCTGCAGCTAGAGGCTGGACACCTGCAGCCTGTTTGTGTTTGCCTCTTCCTTCCGGGACTGTGGCTGTGGGACGCGTATACCAGGCTAGATCTACACCTCATACACACGTACACGTATAAAATCTTACACGTAGAGAGCATCTTACATGTACCTACCTACTTTACCGTTGCCCGTGGCCGATGCCGGATAGAAACAAGGAAAAAAAGATGGGAGCATTGAAATCTGATGCTTTTAAAAATTTCATGGCAAGAAAACAATTTATCTTACAGAAGAAAAGAGCGCGGGAAGACACTCGTTTTCTACTGGTACTTTACTCTGAAGTGATATCTGACGGCTCTGGCTCACAGCCATCGTCAGCGTTTCAGTCTCCGCTTCTTCGGCTTTTGGCCCCTTTTAAACCGTTTGCCGTTGCCAAAATCTTACATGTACACACTGGCAGCCCACTGGCAGCCCACTGGCAGCCCACTGGAAAAATCAGGCATCCAGGCCACTCTTCTGGACGCCGTTCACATGTCGCCTTGGTTGTACTTGACTCGGTACAACGTACTTTTTTTTCCATGTACACCTCCATGCATAAATTTTTAATTGCTTATTTTACGGGTTTGTTTGTGTTGTTAGGTAATTCTTAATTTCTTTTTTTATGCCATCCTTGTTCCTCAACATGCTTGTTTCACCCTCCTGGACAATCCATGTCCTTGTCATGGAAGGTTTGTTGTTTCTTTTATGTTTTATTATTATTTCTTTTCCTCCCTTTTTTTCAGTCACTTCTTTACCAATGACGGACACACCCGAAAAACAACACCTGTTTCTGTGGCCACCAAGAAGGCATAAAGAATAAAAACATGCCTTGCTATGCACGTTACAGCTGCAGGGCAGACAAGAAGGAAGGCTTCTACGAGTCCATGTACTCCGTAGTTGTTGTACGGAAAAGGACGCGTCCAAAATGTGGCTGTCCAATAAGACAAAGTACTCCGTGCGCGACTCCTTGCCATTGACTTTGTGCAAGTCACCCCTGATCGACACTTGGCCAAACATGGGCTGTGGGCGCCAACGCCGCAATGATGCATGGGCAGAAATGGGCAGAAATGGGGCAGACATGGACAGACATAGGCAGACATGGACAGACAGGACCAGGACTGTTGGATGCATCGTAACATGCGAGTACTCGTACATGTACAGGCCAAGAAGAGGCCGTCCCTGCCGAGGCCAGCCAACATGAACCTGCCGGGCGAGCTCGTATTGAATGGGAAAACAAAAGTGGTGTGAAGACATGTGATGTAGCAGAGGATGTACATGGCATGTACTTGTTACAGCGCGTGACAGGCCACGGAGGCTAGTGACAGGCATCGGGCCATGCACCAGACAGGGAATACTCGCTCTTTGCGGGGTTAGCGTGAGCGTACCCCACACTCTACGGGGCTTTACTCGTGGTTGCCAAGATGTACCTAGTACGAAATTGGCTACATCAAGAGTACATGCTTGAAGTACCCTTGTACCGGCTGTCCCCCGGACTACGGAGTACGAGTACTCAGAGAACAAACAGTCAGACACGGAGACACGATGCATGCACAATATTGGGCTAGCGCTACTCATGTTGATGGTTGCAACCCCTTCAATCGTCCCAGACCTTTTCTTGTTGTGCTTATTTTTGTTTTCTTTTTTTCCCTTTTTTTTGCACCCTCTTTTTCTCTTTCTGAGTGACAGGGGTGTTTTTTTGCTCCTTCCAAAAGGGGTGGCAGAATCTGGGCCACGGGCAACGGGCTGCAATGGTTCAGCCCCAGAAAGACTGTCACCAACTGGCAGAAAAGGGAAGGAACTGGGTCGGTGCCAATTTCCACCCCCCGCGTCTTTCGGTCCTTCCCCTTCTGTCCTTGCTAGGTACTTGCCATTTCTGTACGGAGTCATGCCAAAAAGAAAAGAAAGCATTACGGAGTACGAGTACTCGTACACATACACACACCCACGCTGCATTGGTTCCTTTTGGTAACTCGGACCACCTGCCGGAAGGGGGTAGAAGGATGTTACTCGTAGGGGGGTGTGAAGTAAGAGAAGGGGGGGAAGGGAAGGAAGGGACGAGGATGCAGGCAAGAAATCCGGGGACGCCGCTCTTGCCCTTCAACTTAAAAGGGCCAGACCTGCCCTTCTTTCCGCAAAGATTTTCTTCTGCCCCAGCTTTCTGTTTCTCTCATCAGACAAATCACTCGCTTTAATTTGCTTCTTCGCCAACCACCTCCAGTCGTTATCTTAATCATTCACCAAGGATCTTTTGATTCCTCATTCACAACACTCTTTCAAAATGAAGGCTGCTACCGTTATCCTTGCTGTTGCCGGCATTGCCGCCGCTCAGAACCTCCCCGGTATCCCTGACTGCGCTGTATGTTTTGCCAAGTCATGAACGATGAAAGACAGACACTTTTATTCTTGGCCATGTCTAACACCCCCAACAGCAAAAGTGCCTGGGTGACGCCATCACTAGCGCCGGCTGCACGACCACCGACATCAGCTGCGCCTGCAGCCACTTTGACGACATCCAGGCCAGCGCTGCCAACTGCCTGCTGTCGAGCGGCAAGTGCAGCCCCGATGACCTGGCCACCGCTGTCGGTGTTGCCACCAACATGTGCAAGAACGGCGGCGGCTCCGCCAGCGCCGGCGGCAGCTCCAGCGCCGCTGCCTCGCCGGCTGCCAGCTCCTCGACCGCCGCCGCCGCCAGCTCCACGGCTGCTGCCACCACCTCGACCGCCGCCGGCACCACCTCCATGCCCGCTGGCGCCGCCTCGCCCACCGGTGGCAGCACCCCCGCCAAGAACACCACCAGCCCCAAGTCCCCGTCGCCCAGCGCCTCGTCGGTCAGCACGGCCGGCGCTGCCCTGGCCACCGCTGGTGCCGGTCTGTTCGCGGCTGCCATTGCTGCTGCCGCTGCTGCTCTGTAAAGAGGTGGCATGAGAGATTCTCTCGGTGCTTTTTTGCTGTTCATATTTCATTCTTCTTAATATAGTGCGACGACTTTTTATGTGCGATAAAAGGGTATGCAAGGATCGGAAGGGGGGTTCGACAACATTGTGTGATTCCCCAATGATACCTTGTTAATTCCGATTGGGCGTGGATTTTGTTTCTGATTTTTCGTCATTTTTTTATTTACCCATAATTATATTTTTTTTATGCTTTATGCACATACATCTTGAATCTATTCGGCATGAATTATATGATATGCGTGTTGATGTTTCGTTGTGATGGGAAATGTAATGTTTGGTTTCTATCATTGAGGTGCTACCTGTTCACTGAGGTGCCACAAATCTATGATTTGGTTGAGGTCCGTGTCGTTTATGCAGAGAGCGCGTTTTTCTTGACGCGTGAAAAATTACCAGGCATTGGACAAGACTGCTCATGCAGGTGTTTTTGTAAGTCGTCTGTCGTCGATCATTGCACCATTTTGCGCATCGATAGAGCTCCATTATTCGTATGCCACCTTTCGGTTCCAGACATGCTCTCCCCGTCAACATTTAATTCTCTATATGATACTTCGACTCATTATGAATACTCTTAAAACACATCCTCCAATCTGCTACAGCTCCCGCTTTCATATCTCCCTTTCTCGTGCGAAGCTCGTGCGAGGCTCGCCAGCCTTGCATCGCTTATCTTGCTCCATCGCCAATCAAGAGCCCGCTTTTCATCCAATCTCTATATGATATTGCGATGGCATCATCGCCAGCCAATCCCAACGAAAAGCACGCGATAGGAGACCGCTGCCTCCCCAGATTGGCCAGATTAGAGATTTTTTGGCACAGGAAAGGCAGTAAAATCCCCCGAGCCCCCGTTCCGCTAATCTCTTGCGGCATGAGGTAGCATTCGTTACCTCTCGGGAATGACCCCTTTCCCCAAGCAGCACCATTTCTTTCGACCCTTATCAATCATTTACATCAAGTACATATAGGCTCTTGTCTCTTGCCGGGATTTCACCCTGGTGCTCGCTGTTATCATCATCGTGAGGTCTGATGGTTGATCTTAACCTGGCGGAGTCTAACGGTTGGCTATTCGCACGTCCCCTCCCCCCTTTTTTCTCTAAACAAGCTTAAACCTTAATTTTCGGCCGATGACGTTATCTCCAACGGTGCTGTCTTGTTTTAACGTCATTTCTCCAGGTTCTCCACACCCGTTATCTCCCTCTTGTCTCTCTTTTATTATTCTTGTCCAAGTTGTAAAGAAACATACTTTATGGAAATAAAAAGGAAAGAAAAAAAGGACGTTTAAAAGGTTTTAATTTTGTGCAGCAGTTATACCGGTTTCAGTTTTCAGTATGAACAGTCTGTCAGATAACCCACAAATATTCCTTCATAATACCTACCTATGCTGCTTAGCCACTTTCCGACATGACATGCAAGAGTTAACGGCATATACCTATTGATCACGGTTTTTCTTGTTTGGGCTACATTCTTTGGCGTTGTTTTCCAGAATACGGCGTACTATAACGGAACATATTGTAGCGGGTACATCATGTCAGCTTACAATCCTCCCCGTCAGCTGTAATAAAATATGATCCTCTTTGGCCATCTCACCGCATGCTCATAGGTTTCTCAATCCTAAACATAAATAGCCAGTGTCTCGCAGCTGAGATAATGCACTTTAGGATGCCTCTCTTTCTTTCTTTCTTTCTTTCTTTCTTTCTTTCTTTCTTTTTTTTTAACCCCCCCCACCCCCCCC
>JAGKRZ010000286.1:0-32451 GCA_020002355.1 Intubia oerlemansii
ATCCGTGTCCGTGCGGGTAGAGAGAGAGAGAGAGAGAGAGAGAGAGAGAGGGAGAGAGAGAGAGAGAGAGAGAGAGAGAGAGAGAGAGAGAGAGAGAGAGAGAGAGAGAGAGAGAGAGGAAACAGTTACTGTGGATACGATGGAAACCAATAAGGTGATCTCTCTCCGGGCAGCCTTTGAATGAGATCGTCCTCATTTTATCTTTTTCACTACGCCTGAATCCGAGCACGACCACCTCATATCACGCATGCATCTTACTCCGTACATATCCATGTCCATCAGAGAATATGGCTCCTTGCCTGGGATGCCATGTGGCCGTGCACGACGCTCGCAGCCTGTCAGGGTAAAGTCTCGGCCGATCCCACCTGCTCTTTTCTGTCACTGGCCAAAATGCATTTAGTCCGTAGGATACGCATGTGGCAAGTACGAGTACTCGCAAAAGTGACAACCAGACAGGGAAAAGAGAAACGAAAGAGAGAAAAAAAAAAGAGCCAGGAGTAAAATGGACGAGGAAGATTAGCCAGGGCATACAAGTTACAAGGACAAAAGCAAAACGATGGGGATACCAGCTCGTACTCGTAGTCTTACGGAATTGAATTTGCGGCAGCGCCGTTATTAGCGAATTCTGTTGCCCTTGCCCTTGCTACCGGGTGAGTACATTATGTACGAGTAGTCCATAGTTTCTTTTTCCTTTTGTCCCTTCCTGCCCTTCTTGTCCCGTTGAACTGGTCTTCTGCTCGGCTGCTCTTCTGCTCTTGGACAGTAGCCCACACCATCCCTGTCACTGCAGGACGCTATCTAGCATGTAAATATTCCTGTCGATAGTTGGTACTTTGTACCTAAACACGGCAAGTCAAAAAGCACACATCACCAAGGCAGATCTCATTCGTCTCACGGGGCCAACTCTCTAATCGTGCTCCATATAAATCTACTTTGTTCTGTCCATCAGAGGAAGATGGTCCGTTCTTGCCGCCCTCGCCGCCCTCCGAACCCCACTGGGTCATTGGCTTTCCATTGTGGCGACTAGTTCTTGTCAAATGGATGGATTGTGGGGGAATAAGTAAAGTTTTTGCGGGGGATTCTCCCGTCCACCTCGCCTTGTCCTTGTTCCCGTCAGCCATCCCCTCCTCCCCATGGGGTTAATGGGAAATAGAACAGGACGCGCACTCCCGACTCTATATTGGAAGCAGGATCTTTTATTTGCCGTCTGTCTAAATGTGTCCTAATGAGTCTTAACCAGTCTAATGATGTCTGAATATGTCTTGGCGTCGATTTCGTGTCTTTCAGCCCGTGCACGGCAGTTGTCGAATACTCTGCCGTTGTTGTGTACATACGAGGAGGTAGTCATCGGCATGTGTGAAAGAGGGAGTGGAAGAGTGGGTGGTCAACCACACAAAAAAGCAGCAGGTAGCGGGTAGAAAGTAGCAGCATATATGCAGTACGACGATGGAGCTGGTCGTATGCCTGCAGGGTGGTCTTTGCTGTCCCTATTTTTTTTGACATGGTTCAAAACGCATCGACACAGGCGAGTTAAAAGACAACGAGACCGCTCATCTTTTTTTTTCCTCTCCCTTGTCGACTTTCTGCTCCTTAGGCAAATCCCTTTTCTTTTTTATCTATTTTATATTTCCTACCGTCCCTTGTCTCCTAGCGGTCCGATCATCATCACCATTCACCACCACCCTTCCCCTCCCACTTTCCCCCTTTAACCTCCTCATACTTTTATTTTAATCATCGTTATTTTATTTTTTGACTGTCCCTTCCATTCTCCTAGTATTTTGCTCTCTCTTGGTCACTGCACACTACACAGACACAGCACATCTCGATTCCATTCGTCCTCTTTTTGCCTCGTCCTCTCCTTTGAACAACCCCCCCTTTATACTTTTTTCTTCTCTCTCACTCGCGCCATCATGGCCGCGGCTCACGACACCGCTCAGGCCGAGGCGGCCAACCGGTCGAGCGACGAAAAGTTTGAGATGGCGCTCCACGAGGAAAAGGCGATGGACGGCGAGGTCAGCTCTGTGACGCAGCAGGTTGTGCCGACGATCGATCCGAAGCGCGAGCGTCGTGTTGTGCGCAAGCTCGACTTGTGCATTGCCCCCATTGTCATTATCATGCAGCTTCTGAGCAACATGGACCGCAGCAATGTCGGTTTCGCGGCTAGCCAGGGCCTGGCCAAGGAGATTGGTCTGGTGGGCAACCAGTTCAACGTGGGCGTCAGCATCTTGTTCCTGACGTTTATCGTCATGGAGTTTCCGTCGGCGCTCTTTTCCAAGTGGATTGGCTTCCAGCTGGTCATCCCCATCTGCGGTATGGCCTGGGGTCTGGTGACGCTGTGCACGGGCTTCATCCAAAACTATGCCGGCTTCCTTGTCGTGCGCATCCTGCTCGGTGCTACGGAGGGCTGTATCTTCCCCAGTCTGACGCTGCTGCTGCTCAACTGGTACAAGCGTGACGAGCTGGCCACGCGCATTGTCTACATCTGGGGCGGTTCTGCTTTGAGTGCTGCCTTTGGTGGTCTGATCGCCTTTGGCGTGCTCAACATGAACGGCGATGCCGGCTACGCTGGATGGCGGTGGTGAGTCCCAGCCCCCTTGATCTTGCGTATATATCCCCCGATTATTCTGGCTTTATTCCCTAACATACCAGGCTGTACATTATCGAGGGCCTGATAACAGTGGTCGTCGGCTTTTTGTGCTTCTTTTTAATCCCCAAAAACTACGAGACGGCCTACTTTTTGAACGAGTCCGACAAGGAGGTGATGCGCATGCGTGCCGAGCAGACGGACGCCTACAACGGTGGTGACGGACGCTTCAAGATGGAGGACCTCAAGATGGCCTTTTGGGACCTCAAGACGTGGATCAACGCCATCTGCCAGTTCTGCATGACGACGCTGGCCTACGGCTTTGGTACCTTTTTAGCCATTATCATTGAGGAGAGCTTCGGCTTCAGCGAGGCCCAGGCCCAGTACCTCACCATCCCCGTCAACCTGTGGGGTGCCATCGTCTATATCTTTATCGCTCTGGCCGCTGAGCGCTACAACAACCGCACGATCCCGCTGCTGGTCACGGCGCCGCTCATGGCCATTGGCTTTGCCGTCATGATCTCGGACGCGCCGCCCGGTGCCAAGTACGGCTGTCTCTACCTCGTCACGACCGGTCTGTTTGCCTGCTCGGGCCTCAACTTCTCGTGGCTCGGCTCCAACACGGCGCCCTACGGCAAGCGCTCCGCGTCGGTCGGCATCCAGCAGGTGATCACGCAGCTGTCGGGCGTCATCAGCCCCCAGGCCTACGCCACCACGACCTCGCCCAAGTACATCCCCGGCAACAGCTACTCGCTCGCCTCGGTCATTGTCGCGTGGTTCGGCTGGCTCGGCACCTACTACCTGCTCAAGCACCGCGAGGCCAAGAAGCAGGTGCTGCGCGATGCCGGCCGCACGTCAGTCACCGAGGGCGAGATCTTTAGTGACCGCTCGCCCGAGTTTCACTATGTCTACTGAGCGGAAATTGGTGCGATGTTTTTTTTTTTATTTTTGTATTTTTTTTCATGATTTTTGGTTGTCGGTAGTCGTTGGTCCCAACGATATTGCGTTTGTTGTTGTTCGTTTTACCTCTTCTTTTTGTCTTACGCCTCCCCCCCTACATTCATCCCTTTTTATAGGTGGTTTGTAGCCTACCTGCATGAGAATATAATTCACTCTGAATGCCGCTGCGAGTTGAGAGTGATTGCTGCAATTCGCATGGAATGAGAGAATGTGACTTGGAAAGGGTCTTGCAGTGAACATTGCAATTTGCCGATATCAACAAATCACTATATCACATGGTGCTGTCTGCACAAGTGATGATCATTAATTTCCAAGGGGTAAATACAAAGTACAAGCCAGGATTTATTTACTGGCGGTGACCGACAAGGCATGGCCCCCTTTTCTATGAGCGATTTCTCCAAAGCCACATACGAGCAATACTAGCATTTCTTAGTTTCCTGCATCTGTACAGAGCATCGAGTTTTTGCTGTATTATATAGAGAATATTGTCAAAGATATCTTTAGTGTACATAGACGTTAGGTATTCACACCACTCTCACTCAATCCGTAATTGCTTCAATGTTGGGTCCAACGGTCTCGCTTGTCACATTTCACGGCCAATGCCGCCCCCCGTCTTGGCTGCCATTGTCTGTTGGTTCTATGTAGCATTCTACCACTGCGACAGGTACAGAGTACTGCGCACAAGACACGGGTCATTGTAACCGACAACTTGGCTAGTCTGCTTGCATGTAATGTATATTTCACTCCCTGTACATGTACTTTGTAGTGCTGTCACACCAGTAACACTCCGCCCCCAATATCACCCATCCCTTGCGGCAAATGTCGCAACGCCACTGCGGTTCGTCTGTTGGTTACCAAGAGTACGACGCATATGTATTCTCTCACAAAATGGGTGTCTCTCAACATGAGTACGCCAAGTGCCAGGGTCCAGGGGGGCATTGTCTACGGAATACATCGGGGCATCCTTTCCTTCTTTGTTGCGTCCTGTCGTCTAGAACAAACAACTATCTGCCCGCTCACACTAAACGGCAGTTGGCGTTCCAAGGGATGAATGAGGTGATACGGAAGTACGTCGCGGCTGGTCAGGAAATATCGCGGCAGTTGTTTTTGCAACTGAAATGAAGCGACAGTTGATTTTCTTTACTTCCATAGGTTCCATCGTAAGTAGGTAGGCATTCTTCTTGTTCCTTTTTACCGGACTGTAAATTTCGGGTATTTCATTTATTCATTTTTTTTTGTTCTCAAAAAGGAGGCCTGGCAAAAGAGTGCACCCAAGTCCCTTGTATTCTGATTCCTTATTCCACCCCACATATCTAGCGAGGCATTCCGGGAACCTTGACGTTGGTGTGACGCCACTCCTCCGGCGGCGCATCGTTCATCTCGCCAACATCGAGGGCCGACAGGAAGCGGCTGGTGCCGTTGTATGCAGCAATGACGAGCGTCAGCTCCGTCAGCTCCTGGTTGTTAAAGTGCTTGCGCACGCGGTCAAAGATGTCCTGGGGCACCTTGACCGTCTCGGTCATGGAGCGCGCATAGGCAATGACGGCCTGCAGCCGCTCGTCGAGCACGCCCTCGCCCGTCTTGCCGTCGAGAATCGCCTGCATGCCGGCCTCGGGCACGCCTGCCGCAATGGCCAGCGGCGCATGGTGCACCCACTCGTAGCCGGCGTCGTGCATCGCACCCACGACGCAGATGGCCACCTCGCGGGCGTCCGCCGCGATGGCGGTGCGCGTGCGCAGGGCGCCGTAGAAGGTGTTCCAGCCCTGGGCGGCCTGGGGAGAGTGCAGCAGTGCGAGGTCGAGCTGGGTCAGGCCGCGCGGGTGGCGGCGCTTGATGATGGCGTCAACGATCGGCTGCTCCGCCTCGGAGACTTTGGGCGGGTTCTCGGCGTACGGAATGCGCATTTTTTGTAGATGTGGTGGTGGTAGTAGTAGTAGTAGCAGTAGTAGTAAGTAGGCTCTAGAGGTAGGAGACGGATGATCGAGATGTGATGGACAGAATGGGATGTGACGATGATGAGAGTCAATGTTTTACAGTCCTATTTTTTACCGTCAATTTTTTATTATTTTTCAACCATCTTGCTAAACAGTTCATCTAGCTTCCCTTTCTTCGTCCCCCGACTCCGCAAAAACCCCGTGGGAGGGTGCCGATGTCCGGGGCACTCTATGCCCCTCTGCGGGGAAGACAATGCAACTGCACAGTGCAAATAGAACAGGTATACACACTGTATAGTTGATGTTGACGGAGTGCGAAACGGCTTTGCTCTTTCTTTTTCTTTTTTGTTTCTCTCTCTGTTCCTCATAAAACACCGACAGACTCCATCAGAAAACAGTTTCGTGCTCACTGGCCTCACCTGACGAATCTATTCCTGCTTTTGGTAATGCATCTCACAAGACCTATATGTACATATACATACTCGTTCGAGTACATCCCACTTCATGCGGCTGCCCCGCTGGCAGATGACCGGTAGCGGGCGAATTTTGTTTCTTTCATGGCCCGAGCGCTTCTTCTGTTGCGAACAAGCGCGCTTCTGGGAGACAAAACGGCGTGTGCTCCGTTGGAGAGGGTGCGGCTTTGCCACGGAGTGAATCTCTGTCCTGTGTACTCGTAAAACTGTGCGAGAATAGTTCACGTGACCGCGGTAATTCTTCCAGATGTGGAACTTTGTGGGGATGGCGCTAGTCGGCTTTAACTGGGAACGACTGAGCCGAGCTTATTTGCGGGATGTCGGTGCGGAAAGGCACTAGCCGCTTTCGGTATTAGCTACGCCGGTGACACGTTTATGAGGTAAAAAGGGAAAGAGCCCAAATGCAAGCAAACTGCAAAGCGCAAAACACAAGAAAAAGCGTCGTGGGACCTGTGGAGATTTGACCCATGGGGCACCGCCCACCACTGCCCCCCCTCTCTCTCTGTCTTGTGATGGGGTAAGTATGGCGGCTCTGGGGTTTGTGTGTTGAGTTTTTTTTTTCTCCTTTTTCCCCTCTGTTTGTCTCTACTCGTATTACTTTTTTTGCCAAGTCTGGGGGGTTCTCAGACTACACACGTTCGAGACCTCCGTGGCCGGCCCGTGTGCACCCGAGAGAATGTCCCACGGGGTAAACCCCATGCAAGTACGATATTTAGAGCTGCTGCAGGAGAGTGGAAAATACGAGCAACTACGAGTACTCTTGCGAGTACGCACAGTCATACTCCGTACGGTGTATGGCAGCCCGAACTGTGACGTCCCGCTCCCATCTCCTTCTGTTTCTCTCTCCTCTTATTTTTCGCCTTCTTTTTGTTTTTCCTCTTCCCCTCTCCAGACTTTTACCAATGGCTTCCCCGTTCCCCATCCACAGTCCGTATTTTGTTTCTCTCTTTCTCTGGGCCTTTCACGTAAAAGAATAGACTCGTTTCTATAATATTTCAACTTTGCTAACCCGCATTTTCACGTTGTACCGGTACTTACAAGGTATATATTCCACCTGCTGCAGAACACAGGACACAGTAGTCGTACACTGTACGGTGTAACGCCCCCCGAGTACGGCAGACCTGTGTTTTCTTTTTTCTTTTTTCTTTCTTTCTTTTTTTTCTTTTTCTTCTCATTTTTTACTTTGGATGAGTAGGTGTCCCATATGACCGTTCAGAGAAGCAAAAAAAGAAAAGCCTCAGAGGCAAAAAAAAGAAAACGAAAAAAAAAAAAAAACTTGGAAAACAGAAAAGGAAAAAGACCCCATGGAGTAATGTACCTACCTACACCGTAGGTACCGTATTCCTACGAGTCGGAGGGCGGGTTGACTATTGTCGCGCGGCCTCAACACTCTCTCATGTCACTTTGTTCTTTCCAGGATCCTACAGGTAAAACGAGAAATAGGGTCACAGACGAGAGAGAAAGAGAGAGAGAGAGAAGAGGGGCAAGTGTCTAGCCTCTTCTACTCCATACACCGAATAGTTTTCTTTTCGTCATGCGTCGTGAGCCCTGCACACTTGTTCCCTGAAGGAGGGCCTTCGTTTATTATTTTTTTCCCCGCATCCAGCCCATCGGCAATCCCTCTTGTCCCTCCATTTTTTTGTCACCACATTTTTTTTTTCCTGTTACCTACCCTTGAGCTTTTGCTATCATTTTTCTCTACCTTTCATACCTTGCCATTTTCCACCCCCCCATTTCTTCCTCCCCCCCTTCCCCTCCCCCAAATTGTTCCATCTAACACTCCAAAAAAAAGAGAAGAATCACAAAAAAAATAAAAAATAAAAAAAGCTGACAGCCTGGTCAATATTTTTTCACACGACATACGCGGCAGAGTGAAGCGACACCCTGCAAATCTGCGCACGACTTGACTGTTACATCATCGGCTTTGGTAACACGAAGGAGGAGTGACGAAATAAGGCCAAGAGAGGCAAGACCTTTCCACCCAAACTTCCGCCAAGGCGTCCAATGAGTGGGACGGGATCCCGTCAAGAGTCCACGGCACGTCGCTTGACGAGCAGCGTGACCAGTTTGATCGCGGGCGATACGACGCTTGGGTGCCAGGGAAGGGCAGCATCAACAACATCAGCAACATCAGCAGCAACCGGAGGAGGCGGAGGACGCCGAACAACAACACGGATGCGCCGAACAAGCAGCAACGTGACATCATCGACGCCTCAGAGCAAGGATGCCATGATGCCGCGAAAGCACATTACCTCGGCGTGCACGGCGTGTCGTGAGAGCAAGATCAGGGTGGGTTGCGGTGAAGGAGGGTTGAGTCTTTGAAGGAGTCTTCTAACACCAGCAGTGCGATGGCGCATATCCACGATGCGGCAACTGCAAGGCCAAGTCGAAGGAGTGTCTCTACCAGCAGGGCGAGGACAAGAGAAAGTAGGTGCCAGCGCTCTCCCAGTCTCCAATACCACCCCCCCCGCTCAGCACCCCACTAACCCCCAGGCTTTCTGTTCGCAAGGCGATCGAAGTGTTTTCTCGACGGGTCGGCCAGCTCGAGATGCTTCTTTCCGAGAATGGCATCGACATCCCGCCGATCACCACGGAAGTTGATGCGGCCATGATGAAGCGCATGATGAAGATGCTGGACACGCAGAGCAGCAAAGAGAGCCCGCCGGACCGACGCAGCGCGAGTCGGTCGCGATCCGATACGCTGCAGGCGCTTCCACCGATGCCCATGAGTGGCAGTGTCGGCGGTGTCGGTGAGACAACTATTAAGCCAGATCCCGTGGCCATGAACCATGCTCCTCTTCACGGACTCGATCAACCTCAGCAGCCTCACCCGTCTCACCAGCATGTGCCGCGTCTAGATGGCCTCGGCTCGTTTACTACTCTGGACGGTCTCGATCATATGCAGAACAGCATGCCGGCTATGAACAATATGGGCCTCGAGAGCATAGGCTTGGATGGGATGCAGGGCATGGGCATGGCGGCAGCAGCAGCGGCGGCCGTCGCAGCAGGAGGAGGAGTTCCCGTGCCAGTGCTTGAGCAGCAACCCATCATACCCCAAGAGATGCCACAAGAGATGCCACAAGAGGTGCCGCAGGAGATGCCACACGAGGTGCCGCAGGAGATACCACACACCATGCCACGGGATATACCACGGCCAAGAGCAGCAGCAGCAGCAGCATCAACATCAGCTTCAAAACAGCCCATGGGCCCTCCTCCACCCGCCAATACGACTACGGCGACGGCAACAGGAACAAACGCAGCTGGTATGACACCAGGATCGGCCAGCAGTCCGGGCACGTCGTTCGGGACGTATGAGAGCGAGACCGGTCTGCTGGCGATGGCAGCTGAGGGCATGGAGATTCCGCACGCAGCGACGGCGGGGACGGCAGCGGCCTTTGGCATGGACGGCATCGACTTTGACTGGAGCATTGATTTTACAGCCGACGCACCAGCCATGTACGACTGGGAGGCAGCTCGACAGGCGGCTTTCCCGTCGTATGGCAACATGTCCTTTGCCATGACGCCGCAGATGACGGCAGCCATGCCGCCGTCAGCTATGGGCAGCAATCCTCATCAGCCACAGCAACAGCCACAGCAACAGCAACAAAACCACCATAATCAACACCACAACCACAATCACAGATTCCCGCCATCGTGGCCGACGACGGCAGCGGCTGGTTCAGCAGTGGGCATGGATGCCGTTGCGGATGGAGATTTCCGCAATGATTTCCGACAGGATCTGCGGCAGCAGCTGCGGGAGATTCACCCTGCGACGGTGGGGGTCATGTCAGTCGGAGGAACAGGAGGACCAGCAGACGACTCGGATTCCGACTCGGATGCGGACGACGACGACGTGGTGTACCAGGTATCGGACCGCATGGGATCGCTGCACCTCTCGGAAGACGGCGAGCTGCGGTTCTATGGCGCGACATCGAACCTGACGCTGCTCGACCACCAGCCGGCCATGGACCAGCGGTTCGATCTCGAGACGGACAGCCTGCGCAAGCGAGGACGGGCCATGGTTGAGGCGGCCGGACTGGCGCACGCCATCAACCCTGCGCTCGTGGTCCATCTGCGGCAGCTCTACTTTGCGTGGCAGGACCCGAGCTTCCACGTGGTGGACCGCACGGTATATGGGCGCGAGGAGGCCAAGTATTTGGCTGGGGAAGGAAGCAGCGGAAGCAGCGACGACAGTAGTAGCACGTTCTTCTCCGAGACGCTGCTGAATGCGATTTGCGCGTTTGGCGCGCTGTACGACGGCCGGCGCCATGCCGACCTGCCGTGTCCGCTGGCCGACTTTTTCGTCAAGCGGGCCAAGATCTGGCTGGAGCTGGAGCTGGACCGGCCGCGGGTGGCGACGGTGCAGGCGCTGGTGATCCTGAGCAGCATCGAGGCAGCGCTGACGCGGGACGCGCGCGGGTGGCTGTACAGCGGCATGTCGATGCGGCTGTCGTTTGATCTGGGCCTGCACATGGACATGACGCCGTACGTGCGCAGCGGGCGCATGAGCGCGGAGGAGGCCGAGGTGCGCAAGGTGGCGTTCTGGGGCAGCTTTGTCGTCGACCACATGTGGGGTGTCTACCTGGGGCGGCCGCCGTTCCACATCAACACGGACGAGGTGTCGGTGCAGAAACCGGCCGAGATGTCGGCGACGGCCGAAGGAGGAGGCCGACGCAGCCAGTGGTCGCCGTACGGCCTCGCGCGGGCGGTGCCCATCCACGACTGCGCGCTCTCGGATCCTGTCGAGCTCGTCTCGCGGCACTGGGTGCTTCTGTGCGAGGCCATGGGCAGCTACTGCCACGTGCTCTACGACCGCCACGGCAAGAGCCAGAACCAGAACCCGGGACAGAGCGATCTCCAGTCGTTTGTCAACTCGACCGTGCGCCAGCTGACGGCCTGGAAGGCCAACCTCCCGCTCGAGCTGCAGGTCAATCTCGACCACAAGGACGGCGTCGTCTACTTGCCCCATGTTCTCCTGATGCAGTGAGTAAAGAATGGCCAGTGACCGAGACAATTCATCCTCTAACATCCCCCTCCAGTATGAAATACCACCAGTGCATGATCTACATCTACCGCCCCTTCATCTCGCGCCGACTGGGCCGCCGCAGCGACACGGGCTACCGCCACGCGCGCCAGGTGTGCATCGACAGCGCCATGTCCATCTCGATGCTGCTGCGCATCTACCGCTCCACCTGCACCCTCCGCTACACCAATGTCGAGGTCGTCAGCATCATCTTCTCGGCCGCCATCATCCTCGTCTTTGCCTCGGTCGCCGGCACCAGCACGGGCCTCAACGGCACGCCCTCGCCGGCCGGCAGCCCGACCAATACGACCCACACAGCGTACACCGAGAGCATGGCTCACGACGTGTCGTCCGCCGAGTCGCCCGAGGTCGCCGACATCCTGTCGCCGCCGCCCGTCGACGCTTCTGTCGCAGCGCATCTGCAGACGTGCTGCCAGGCCCTCGTCGAGCTGGGCCACGTCTTCCGCAATGCCACGCGCACGCTGGAAGTGCTGCTCGCCATCAAGAGAAAGTGGCAGGCCGAGCTGCTGGCCCTGACGGGGACAAAGAGACGCTCGTCGACAGCGGCACGGCCGCCGAAAAAGCGTCCTGCAAGACAGGACGTTTAAAAATCACGAGGGGTGTAACGTGGATGGCGTACGGGATGTTTATTTTAAGGACCGGATTTTTTTTTCGTTTTTTTTTTTTCTTCTTTCCATCCCAAGGTTGTCTTTTGATTTCTATTCATGTATTTTGAATTTGGTTTAATTTTCATAGGCTGGTCAAAGGTATATATATACTCTAGCGCAGGTATTCTTTATCCATTTTCAAATCATTTACTTCATTTATTTCCCAAATCCCCCCTCCTCACTTGTCAAGGTTGCCAATGGTCACCGTCTTGATCACCTCATACTCGGCCATGCCGTACTTGCTGCCCTCGCGACCGTAGCCGCTCTCCTTGATGCCGCCAAACGGCGACTCGGTCGCGCTGATCTTGCCCGTGTTGACACCCACCATGCCGCACTCGAGACGCGCCGCCACGCGCATGATGCGGCCAATGTCGCGGCTGAAGAAGTAGCCGGCGAGGCCAAACTCGGTCGCGTTGGCCAGCTTGAGCGCCTCCTCCTCGCTGCCAAACTCGAAAATGGGCGCCAGCGGGCCAAACGTCTCGTCGTTGGCCACCACCATGTCGGGGGTCACGCCGCTCAGCACCGTCGGCGCATAGAAGAAGCCCGGGTGCGTGCTCGCCGGCGGGGGGCTGCCGCCCGTCGCCACCTTGGCGCCCTTGCTCACGGCGTCGGCGACGTGCTCGGCCACCTTGCGCACGGCCGCCGCGTTGACCAGCGGGCCCTGCGTCGTGTCGGCCGCGAAGCCGGAGCCCATGCGCAGCGCCTCGACGCGCGCCACCAGCTTGGCCGTGAAGGCGGCGGCCACGTCGCGGTGCACCAGCAGACGGTTGGCGCAGACGCACGTCTGGCCCGAGCAGCGGAACTTGCTCGCCATGGCGCCCTCGACGGCGAGGTCCAGGTCCGCGTCGGCAAAGACGATGAACGGCGCGTTGCCGCCCAGCTCCAGGCTGACGCGCTTCAGCGTGCCCGTCGCCAGCTTGGCCAGCATCTTGCCGACGCCCGTGCTGCCCGTGAAGCTGATCTTGTTGATCAGCGGGCTCGTCGCCAGCTCCGTCGCCGCCTCGCGGTCCTTGGTCGGCACGATCTGGATCGTCTTGGCCGGGAAGCCGGCCTCCAGCGCCAGCTTGGCCAGCGCCAGCGCCGTGTGCGGCGTCTCCGACGGCGGCTTCACCACCACCGAGCAGCCCGCGCCCAGCGCCGGCGCAATCTTGCGCGTGATCATGGCCGCGGGGAAGTTCCACGGCGTGATGATGCCGCACACGCCAATCGGCTGCTTGAGCGTCATCACCGTCGTGTTGGGCATGCTCGACGGGATCACGTCGCCGTACGACCGCGCCGCCTCCTCGCCAAACCACCGGATAAACGACGCCGCATAGTCAATCTCGCCCTCCGCCTCCGCCAGCGTCTTGCCGTTCTCCAGACACAGGATCGCGCCCAGGTCCTTCTTGTGCGCCATGCACAGGTCGTACCACTTGCGCAGCAGCGCTCCCCGCTGCGGCCCCGTCGTCGACCAGTAGTACTCCTCCTGCGCCGTCTTGGCGCTCTGGATCGCCGCCTGGATCGTCGCCCGGTCCAGGTTGGCCACCTTGCTGAACGGCTGCGCCGTCACCGGGTCCACGACCTCAAACGTCTTGTCCGTCTTGAGCCATTGTCCGTCTACCAGCGCCTCGCTGATAAAGAGGCTCTTGTCGGAGAGGTTGTTGAGCGCCGTCGACGCGTGATTCTCAAGAGATGCCATTGTGTGTGTGTGTGTGTGTGGGAGGAAGGTATTGTAGAATGTGAAGAAAAAATGAAAGAGGGGAAGAGATAGAGATGGCAGGATAGAAAACGAGGGGTAAGAGAAAAGCAACTCCAAACCCAACTGTCCACCATCACGGACATGCCATCATTTTTATCAATGACCTCGGTTAGATGTCGGTGCATTTAGACGGCATCTGCCAATCACGCCTCACTTCTGCTATCCCCACAGCCGTCGGAATCAGGTGTCCTTCCTTGTGCGCGGCACACAGCGCCCGTGATGGACACAGTATGGACAATTGCCGCGTCTTCCCCCGCATTGTTTCTCCTCTTTTTTTTTCTCTCGTCGGTTTCGTCACTCCTCTCCCCCGGCGGCATCCCATCGCGTCGTCGAGCGGAGTTTGAATATCCTCTTTTTGTCAGACACTGTCGCGGGATCTAGTTTCCGCCCCAGAGACTTCCGTAAAGAGAGTCGCCACTCCACGTGGAGTTGAATATGTAGCTACCTACCCTTTACCAGTTCCACATATGAAAATGTGAAAAAGGGCTTGAGAAATCAAGGAAAATATGATACGAATCAAATGTATATCAACAAAAGTGTTGGTATCAGCTGCTCGCCGTGCGACTTTGCATTTCCGGTCATGTTTAGGAGTTGAGTGCCCGAATCGTTGTATCCCGTCAACATACACCATTCCATGGTAACACAAACTATATGGTATCAGCGGAAGAATAGTTACAAAGGATCGCCTTTATTGATATAACAAAATCTACCAAGCAAATGCCACAAGTTTCTTGCCATGCCATGATCATTTAATTTAGATAGGTATCATATATACAATTCTATTTTATATGCTTTTTCTTTGGCTTCCCTTCGTTCAACATGTACCAGATTGTATTCCCTCTCCTCTTATCTCGCCACGTAGCCGCCGTCGACGGGAATGATGGTGCCGCACATGTAGTCGCTGGCCGCGCTGCACAAAAACACAGCCGGGCCCTTAAAGTCGTCGGGCACGCCCCAGCGGCCGATCGGGAGGCGGTCGTCAATGGTCTTGAGGTACTCCTTGGAGCCCGTGATGCGCGTGTCAATGTTCATGTCCGTCGCAATGTAGCCGGGTGCCAGCGCGTTGACGTTGATGCCCTTGCTCGCCCACTCGTTGCTCAGCGCCATGGTCAGCTGGCCGACGCCGCCCTTGCTCATCGCGTAGGCCACCAGGTTGACGCTGCCGAAAAAGGTCGTCATGCTGGCCGTGTTGACAATCTTGCCGCGCAGGCCCTTGCTGATCCAGTAGTTGCCCATGGCCTGGCACAGCCGGAACGTCGCCGTCAGGTTCGCCTGCATAATGTCGTCGTAGACGTCCAGCGGGTAGTCCGCCGCCGGCACGCGCTTGATCAGACCCGCCACGTTGACCAGGATGTCGATCTGCTGCGTCGCCGTCACCTTGGGCACCAGCGCGTCCACCGCCGCGCGGTCCAGGATGTCGCACAGAACAACCTCGCACTTGCGGCCCAGCGCCTCAATCTCCTTCTTCGTGTCCAGGTTGGCCTCGCTGCGCTGCACCAGCACAATGTCTGCGCCCGCCTCGGCCAGACCAATCGCAATCGACTTGCCAATACCGCGCGTGCCGCCCGTCACCAGGGCCGTCTTGCCGGCAAGGCTAAACAGAGAAGAAGCCATGTTGAAGATGTGGAAGATTGGAGGGGAGGGGGGAGGGGGTAGAATCAAGTTGAAAGCAAAAATCTAAAGAAAGAGAGAGATGGGAATAAAAAGTGTAATAGTGTGTCAAGGCCTGTGGAAGCAAAGAAAAGACAATGAAAAAGAGAATTGGAATAGAATGTTTTCAAAAACAACACAATGGTCGAGGACGAGGAGGGAGGGGACTACACGGCCGATAAGAACACAAAAAAAAGGCCACGCGATAACAGAGCCGCCACCCCTCCTTTGCCCCAGAGACCACCGAAAAGGAACTGCGGCGGGCATCCTGCGTAGCCTCAGCGTTGCATGCGGGGTTCGGTGCAGGGTCGACCGGCCAAAATTTGGGGTAAGCACACAGTAAACCATCTACCGAGACCGCAAAAGTAGACAGTATGTACACTTTTTGAACACTGTCCGAAAGGCCAGTTCCGTAGCGTCGGCCTAGCGCCTGCTTAGCGCCGTTCCGAGTCCCGCTTTCGCGGCACTAGTGCCATACTACTCTGTATCTACGAGTACTCTACAGCAGCAGTGTCATGTGAAGGTACACCCCAGTACATTCCACTCGTGTAAGTCGAAGCCCATCCGATTTCCGCGCACTTTCCTGAACGGGATCTAGATTCCGTGTGTCAGTCCCGTGTTACTTCCGAGCACCTTTTGCGCCGTCTCAGGGACCCCATCTTTTGGAGACGTTTCCTGTCACAGACTACTCTGTATTGCTTGATATTTTTCTCTGCCCTTGTGACACAGTTCTTCGCGTTCAGTCTTCACGTTGTCCTAATACACACAATGAGCGGAGCCGAAGACGATACTACAACGAAGCACACGCCCCATGGGTTTCCACACAAATGTATCGGTACTTTGCACATGACGGCATCTCATTCCCCTGCCCTCTCCATCTCCAGTACGCTGCCGGAGCCCATTATACCTAGTTTGTGGAAAATCTAATTCGGGGCCCCCTCCTGTCGTCAGCTTGGCAATGCGCCGTTTTGACGTGACGGAGCAACGTCCGTGTGGGAAAAGAGGGCGTGTCCGAGAGCAAAACGTCCGCGGGTATAGGCACGTACGCGTAAAAAGTCCATGGCACGCTGCTCTTTGTACCTTCTGGAACTGGTTCCCGCGTCTAGAAAAACGTCCACATGACAAGCAGGCCGCATCTTGCTCCATGCTACCTTCTTGATTGAATGTTTGAATTGTCGAGTATCCATTATTAACACGGTCCCCTCCCCTCATATCCCCCAACTTTTGTAGCTTCTCGATACCCTCCTCTTTTCTGCATTTCCAAAGATAACTTTTTCCTTCTGTGTTACTCATCTCTCCCCCTCTCACTCTCCTCTCCCTCCCTTCACACACTCAAACCCCCTCTCTCTTCGCACACACACATCATGCCTTCCGGTGTCTCAACAGGCGGCCAAAAGGGCTGGACGCCCAAGAATGACGACGACCATGCCGTGCTCGCCATCCGCAACCTGACGCTCGACATGACCATGCAGAATGGCGGTGGTCACGGTGGCTCGGCTGTGGGCATGGCTGCCATTGGCGTTGCTCTGTGGAAGCACACGATGCGCTTCAACCCCAAGAACCCAGAATGGTTCGACCGTGATCGTTTTGTTCTGTCCAATGGTGAGTTTTCTCCGCCAGCGTCAGCATTTTTTTTTTCGCGCATCGTTCCACGCCTCTAACACCCCACCCCCCTAGGCCACACTAGCATGTTCCTCTACACAATGAACCACCTTGTGGGCTACGAGGCCTGGTCGATGGACGAGCTCAAGGGCTACGGCAGCCCCAAGCTCAACGGATTCTGGACGCGCAGCCACAACCACCCCGAGATCCAGGACCCCGCGATCGAGGTGACGACGGGTCCCCTGGGCCAGGGCATTGCCAATGCCGTTGGTCTGGCCGTGGCCTCGAAGAACCTTGCCGGCCGCTTCAACGAGCCCGGCTTCGACGTGGTCAAGTCGCGCGTCTACTGCATGACGGGCGATGCCTGCATCATGGAGGGCGTGGCGCTCGAGGCGATTGTGCTGGCGGGCCACTGGAAGCTGGACAACCTGGTGCTGCTGTACGACAACAACCAGGTGACGTGCGATGGCCCGCTCGAATGGATCCAGTCGGAGGACGTCAACGCCAAGATGCGCGCGTGCGGCTGGGACGTGATTGACGTGCTCGACGGCCGCTACGACGCGGGCGCGATTGTCGACGCGCTGCGGCTGGCGCAGCGCAACCAAAAGGTGCAGCCGCGGCCCGTCTTTATCAACATCCGCACCGTCATCGGCATCGACACGAGCACCCAGGCCACCGCCACCGCCCACCACGGCAAGTTTGACGCCGAGAGCATTGCCCACAGCAAGAAGCTCGCCGGCCTGTCGCCCGACCAGACGCACGTCGTCCCCGAGCGCACGCTGGCCTACTTCCGCGAGCGCGTGGCCCACGGCGCCGCCCTCGAGAGCGAGTGGAACGCCCTGGTTGAGCGCTACGCGGCGGCGCACCCGGCCAAGGCGGCCGACTTTGCGGCCCGTCGGCGCGGCGAGCTCGGCGGCGACTACGCGTCCATCCTGAGCAGCCTTGACATGAAGGAGTTTGAGGGCATGGCGACGCGCAAGATCAACGGCCTCGTCATGCACAAGCTGTGGTCGCAGCTCGACGCGCTGGCCGGCGGCGGCGCCGACCTGATCAACGCCAACAACGTCAAGTACGAGGACAGCGACGTCTTCGACCCCAGCAACTACGCAGGCCGCTACATCCGCTACGGCATCCGCGAGCACGCCATGGCCGGCATCAGCAACGGCCTCGCCGCCTACAACCCGGGCACCTTTGTGCCCATCACGGCCACCTTCTTCATGTTCTACCTGTACGCCGCCCCCGCCGTCCGCATGGGCGCCCTCTCCGAGCTCCAGGCCATCCACATCGCCACCCACGACTCCTTTGCCGAGGGCGCCAACGGCCCCACGCACCAGCCCGTCGAGCTCGACTCCCTCTTCCGCGCCATGCCCAACCTCACCCACATGCGCCCCAGCAGCGCCGAGGAGATCATCGGCGCCTGGCAGGTCGCCCTCGCCAACCGCAAGGGCCCCTCCCTCATCTCCGTCGCCCGCGACCCCGCTCCCACCGTCCAGCACACCTCCCGCGACAAGGTCGCCAAGGGCGCCTATGTCCTGCAGGACGTCGACAAGGCTGACGTCACGCTCGCCAGCTGCGGCTCCAACCTGCAGTACGCCGTCGCCGCCGCCAAGCTGCTCGAGAAGGACGGCCTGCGCGTCCGCGTCGTCTCGGCGCCCTCGCTCGACCTCTTCCAGCAGCAGTCGCAAGAGTACAAGGACTCTGTTTTCCCCCGCGCCGACGGCAAGCCCATTGTCAGCGTCGAGGAGTACGTCGCCCTGCCCTGGGCCCGCTTCGTCACCGCCAGCTGCGGCATGAAGAGCTACGGCTGCTCCGCCAGCAACGCCAGCAACTACAACCGCTTCGGCCTCGATGCCGAGGGCATTCACCGCCGCGTCACGGCCTACCTCAAGGAGCTCAACGGCGAGAATGCGCGCATCTTTGGCTGGAGAGACCTGTAAAAAATTGGGGTAGTATGGACTAGTGTGACGTTGTAGATTATAGAAATTCCAATTTGCGATTTATCCGTTCTAAACTTTGCTGTCTCTTTTTTTTTTTTTTTTTGGTTGGCGAACTGCCGAAAAATACATTTGCCAACGTACCCTGTACCTGATGGCGGGGAAAATGGGTCCATGACGCCAAAATGTGGGGTAAGTATACAGTACGCCAAGGTACAGGTACCCTTTTGTAAGACATGTTCCAACATTCATGTTGTGCTTTGTATTTTTTGGAGAGAAGGGTGCAAGATGCGCTGCAGTTTTCAAATTGACATCGATGATTTCTTCATTAATTTTGAAAAAATTGAAGGCAAAGAAAGCAGCGAAGAACAAGAAACGCCAAGCACGCACCAGATTATCACCTTCCAAAAGACAGAGTGACAGGGCCCCACTCTTTCTAGAACTGTCCAATCACGTGTCATAGTTTCTTTGCTGGGCGACTTCAACCCCTCTCTTCGGCGCCATGACGGGATTAATGTTCCTACGATGACCGGGTACATTGTGAACTTGCATAGCGCATTTCGGCGCGCGGGGTATGGGGCAGACAACGGGAGCTCGGCAATAGAAGAAAAGCACCATGGCTGAATATATAGCGGGACATACCCTGACGGGGTGGATTGCTCCTTGACGCACGTAATTTTGAAAACAATTCTACGACAATACTCTGTCTTTCTCTCTCTCTCATTACCCACTCCCCCTCACACACCCTCCTCACACCCTCACACAAAAATGTCGGACCCAGGATACGTTGCGGCCAAGTCCAACCTGCCGCTGCCCAAGTATGCGGAGAACGAGGAGCTGCCCGGCGGCATGCTCTTTGTCATGTCGAGCGCCAAGGGCTCGCCGGTGTCGGAGGAAAAGTTCAACGAGTGGTACGACACGGACCACCTGCCGCTGCGCCGCTCGTGCGAGGGCGTGAGCGCGGCCTACCGCTACGCGGCCGAGGACAACCAGTTCCCCGAGTGGCTGGCCGTCTACCACCTGGACTCGGTCGACGTGATGCAGTCGCCGGCCTACAAGGCGCAGTGGGCGGCGCAGCCGCAGTGGGAGAAGGAGATGCTGGCGAGCATCAAGACGCTGGACCGCCGCGTGTACCGCCTCATCTCGCAGACGTCGGCCGCCGACTACAAGGAGCGCGCCAAGGTCGGCCACATCTTCCAGTTTGTCGGCCTCGAGCCCTCGCAGACGCTGTCGGCCGAGGAGCTGACGCGCTGGTACGACGAGGAGCACGTGCCCATGCTGTCGGCCGTGCCCGGCTGGCTGCGCAGTGCGCGCTGGGAGCTGGTCGAGGCCGGCGCCGGCAGCCGCGAGTACGACACCACCAAGATCCCGCGCTTCCTCGCCACGCACGAATGGGTCAACCAGGACCGTCTGCAGCACCCCGAGTTCCGCCGCGCCGTCACCACCGAGTGGCGCAACAGCATCATGGACCGCCAGAACAAGGACAAGGAGGAGCGCCGCAGCTACACTCTGTACAAGGAGTTTTAAGTGGTGTCTCGAATATTAAAACAAAAAAAAAACAATACAAATTTTATGAGCATGATCAAAGAAAAAAAAGACACTGGCTTGTTTGCATTTCCATTTTGTGACAGACTTTAAGATGCTTGCTTCCTTGAAATGGCATGGTTGTACTCCGTACCTGTTACAACGGTGCACAGTGTACTCCGTTTTTCTCTACCTACCAAGGTACTCTGCGTATTTTGTCCTCCGTTTTTGGATGGTTCAATCCCTGCACGGCATTTGATGAGAAGCGCCAGACGCGCTACGTTTTTGGACCCTAACAGCGCTTGTTGGCATGAATGGCCGAGCACAGTCCACATCCGGCTCTTCTTGTGCCGAGCAGACCGAGCGAAAAACATGCACGAGGTGTATGCTTGCATTGAGCTACTCCATACCCCGTGCCATAACAAGAAAAATGGCTCGAGAACGGCAGCAAAAAGGCTTCCAGCCAAGTAGAAGAAGGGAATAAATCTACGGCATGTGGAGTCATCATCAAATATTCAAAGCATGGCTACTCGATATAAAACATGGCGGCTCCGTTTCAGTCCTCGATACGCTATCCCACATCTCCACAGAACCTGAAAACGCTATGCACTTTTTATTCTTCCTCTTCGTTTTTTTCGTCCTTGCGCCTCCAAACGTTGTCGCAAACCACTTTCCGCCTGGGGTCCCGGGGATAACACCCCAAAAGAAGGGCTGGAAATACGCACGACTTTGTGGGGAACCACGGGAGCCCCGTGTGGCGCTAGCCGAAGAATAGAAAAAAATTATATATAATGAAAATAAAGCCTCTCCAAATTCTGAGGGCAACCAACCCCAGTCGCGGGATTTGGATCCCGATAAGGGTCAAGGCGGGCTGCAAGAGGCTAAAAGGTCCTTACCGCGGACCGCTTTTAGTCCAATGAGCACGGTGCGCGTTTACGAGTAGAGCAGCTGTGTTACGAGTTGAAGAAGAAAAGAAGAGAAGACGGCAGAAAAAGAAATTAAAAAAAAAAAGCATACTCGAACTGCTGCACACAAGGACTCGGCAGTTCTTTCTCAAAACTGTTCTTACTATAATACGTGCACCCGTTGACTTTTTGGTTTTGCACACTGTCTTTCGAGCTGAAAATCACTAAACGTTACAGAATATGCTGCCAGCGCACTATATAAATCACCCCAAAAAAAGTGCCACTTACAGCGCTTACACCCCCTATCGGAGCTGCCAAACAATCGCTGTAATAGAAGAATTTTACCACTGTAGCATGGCAGCTAGCGCATGGGCGATGGGTTTATTTAGCGCCGTGCCATTTATGGGGTTACAGAGGAGCCTCCTGCAAAATGAGTCTACTCCGAATGCAGCAAAGCAGGGCGTGGCAAGAGAGAAACCCCATACAATTTCCCCATAGAAACCCCATAGAAACCCCACGGAATGATCCATTCGCCTTTTTTTCCTTTATGTTTCACCAGGCTCCCCGCAAGCGACGAATTTTTTTTTTTAGCTCTCCATCCTTGGTACATCGTACGAGGGTGTGCCATAATACCTAGTACGGAGTAAAGGTGTAAGAACGTCTAGAAATAAAACCCTGTTTTTTGGGGACAGCACCGTTGCAAAAGTCAGGCTGTCAAACCCATGCCAAGAAAACCATAGGGTGAAGGATTCCGAGAGAGGGAGGACGGCAAAAAAAGAATAAACAAAAAGGAGGAAAAGGAGAAAAAAAGCAAAAAAAAAGAACAAAAAAGCCACGAGGAAGAACCAAAAGAAAGTAAAAACACGGCAGGCTGTTTTCTGCATTTGCCATATGCACCTATGTGGCTAGCATAGGTAGGCGTTGGCGAGTACATGCACTACGGAAGACGGCAAGCATAGGCCATGTGTACTCCGTAGGTACCTGCCGATCGGCAACTGCCATACAGAGGACGCCTTCTCTGTCCTTCTTACACCGCCGCATACCTAGCATACCATGTCAAGAGGGGACCATGTACTCCATACTTTACTCCGTGCATGTATAGTAACCCCGTTTTTGGGGGGAATGTGCACAGCGCCATGCATCCAAGGTAGTTTATAAAGGTGACACGCCCTCCCCCGGATTGAGACGTCTACTTTGTATCTTTTTTTCTTCATCTTTTTTTTTCTGTCTCTTCTCTGCTTTTTTTCATATTTCTCCATACCACCGGACAGCACAAACATGGAGAAGGAGCAGAGTCTCAGCCAGACGCAGGCTGCGTCGGGCAGCGAAGATGGCCAGATTGAGAACACGGAGACCAACGATGTCTTTGCCATTGCCAACGACCCCAACTATGCCGAGTATGAGCGTCGCGTGATTCGCAAGCTGGACATTTTCATTGCTCCGCTGATGGCCCTTTTCAACTTTATTGTGAGTTGGGGAAGGGATGATATTATCATTGTCCGTGTTCTTTTGTTCTTCCCTACTGACCAATAGTCCTACCTTTGCCGTTCCAACATTGGTTTTGCTGCCACTCAGGGCATGAACAAAGACCTCGGTCTCGTTGGTACCAATCTCAATGTAAGTTTGCCGTGGTGCACACCCCAGTTGTTCTAGGTTCGTCTAACATTACTTTCCCCCCTCCCCCAGGCCGCCGTCTCTCTCTTCTACGTCTTTTACACGCTCTCGGAGCTGCCCATTTCCATGGTGGCCAAGCGCTGGCGCTTTGAGCGTGTGGTGCCGACGCTGACTGTCTGCTTTGGCGTGATCACGCTGAGCGGCGGCTTCATCCACAACTACCAGTCGCTGGTGGCGACGCGTCTGCTGCTGGGTCTGTTTGAGGGCAGCCACTTCCCCTGCCTGGCGCTGTTCATTGCCAACTGGTACAAGCGCGAGGAGCTGGGCGTGCGCATCGGCTACGTCTTTGCCGCGACGGCGCTGGCGGGTGCTTTCGGCGGTCTCATCTCGTTTGGCATCTTCCACATGGACGGCGCGGCGGGCATTGCCGGCTGGCGCTGGATCTACATTATCGAGGGCGCCATCACGATCGCCTTTGGCCTGTCGACGTATTTCCTGATCCCGTCGTCGTTTGAGACGGCCTACTTTTTCAACGAAAAGGACAAGGAGGTGATGCGGTACCGCGCGCACCAGGCGCACGCGTACAGCGGCGGCAAGGGCCACTTTGGCTTCAGCGACATCTGGCTGGCGCTCAAGGACCCCAAGACGTGGCTGCACGGCTGGATCCAGTTCTGCGTCATCACGCCGCTGTACGCCTTCTCGCAGTTCTTGCCCATCATCATCGAGGACGGCCTCAAGTTCAGCTCGCTGCAGGCGCAGTACCTGACCATCCCCGTGCAGCTCTGGGGCGCCACCATCTACATGGTCGTCGCCTACCTCTCGGACCGCATCCGCAAGCGCTTCCTCTTCATGGCCATCTTTGCGCCCATCCTCGCCCTCGGCTACCTGCTGCAGCTCGTGCCCATCCCGCCCGGCGCCCAGTACTTTGGCACCTTCTTGATCACCACCGGCGTCTACATCTGCTCCGGCAACAACCTCGCCTGGGCCTCGGCCAACGCTGCCCCCGACGGTAAGCGCGGTGCCACCGTCGGCCTCGTCCTCACCCTGACCGACCTGGCTGGTGTCGTCGTCGGCCAGATCTACCCCAGCAAGGACGCGCCCCGCTTCATCCTGGGTAACGCCTGGACCTTTTCCATCCTCTGCGTCGGCATGATCCTCTTCTGCGCCGTCACCTGGCTCTACAAGAAGCGCAATGCCGAGAAGGAGCAGCGTCGTGCTGCTGGCGAGGTCGTTCCCGAGGGCGAGTGGGATGACCGTGCTCCCGACTACATCTACCAGACATAAGGGAGTCTGCAGGAAGAGGGGGGTGTGGGATGTGAGAAGACGGGAAAGTTTGCAGACAAGATATATTTGGAAAAAGAGTGCATTTATCTTTCATCGAACAGCACTACGATGTTTTACTATATTTTTTTATTTAATATTGCAACCTGAAAACCTTTATAAAATTTAATTCATTCTGGTTGCATAATTCTAAAGTTGTACTCTCTGTGTTGAACATTCCGTGTCAGCTATTATGGCAATGTGTTGCCCATTTCTCCTTTCTTATTTCCTCTGCCATTTCTACGGGTCCTGGCGTTTTGTGGAGCACGAGCGTCTTACCCAAAACGGAAGGGGATGTTGTAAGTCAAATATGTACCGAGGTACCTATGTACCTGTACGTGTACGGCGTAGCAAACCAAAAGAGCAAAACCTCTTGTCACCACTTTCTGTCAACCCACGAGACATATTTTGCCACGCGCCGTTTTTGACACTTTTCAAGCTCAGGGCAAACCATCCACGAGCAGTTTCATCACATCCATGTTTCTGCCGGCGGGTCGCCAGCTCGCCGGCAAACGAGTTCCTATTCTCCATCTGTGGCGAAAGAAAAAAAGTAAAGAAGTAAAAATATGCGGGGCAATTTTGGAGAGAGGGAGAAAGTGGACAATCGCCGAAACCCTACGGAGTACGAGTGACCAAGACGCCAGGACAGACGATGGAGCAAGTCATTCTTCCACTACGAGAGTCCACCCGCAGACGTATTACCCCAACTCGCTCGACAGCGTCTCCGCATTCGAGTTCTGTGGGGTTTTACCCCGGGACTTGATTCCCGAGGCAAAAAGAGCCAAAACTGTTGTCGTCACAAAAACAGGGACTACCAGAGCCAGATGGAGTACTCCGTAATCATGTACATGTAGAATGCAGAACATACTCCGTACAGATAGCTCTGCTTCTTTTCCCCGTTAAAAAAACATGTATTCCCGGCCGCGTAGCCGTCGTTTCATTGGGGGTTTCTCCCCTTTTTCTTGGGCCTGCCATCCTGCCCATGTACCGAGTACTCTCTGTCAGAGGTACAAGGTACATTTGCAGCCCCCTCTTGCCACATTCTCTTGCGCGTCCCGCACGCCTTTGCCGCGTCCCCGGGATTTTATGCCGTCTCGGGGGAAAAGGGTTCATTGTAACAAAGTGAGATCTCTCTTCCATGTCGTAAACAGGAGCTCCGTAATCCCGCTTTCTCGTTTGATTTTCCGTCGCGTTATCTCTCTTTGACGGACCCTTGACTTTGTGGGCGGCCGCGTTATTTCTCTTTTTACTTTGAATATCCCAACTCTTGCTTGTTCTGTAACGAGAAGTGAAACTCGACCTACTCATCACACACAAAAGCACATCGAAAATGCCCTCCCAAACAACCACAGCGACCATGCCGACGGTCAACGGCACATCCAAGATGCAGGACATCAAGGCCCAGGTCATGTACGGCCCCAAGGACATTCGTCTGGTATGTTAATACTTTGTTTCACCGTGTCTCTCTGGGTTCTACAGAGTATGGTTATGATGCTGGCCACTCGACATCTTGGCCAAAAGCCCGATATATGTACACACATATCTTTCTCACGTGCTGACTGTCTGCTCCTTCCCTCCCTCTCCCTCTTCAGACTACTCGCCAAATAGAACCTCCCGCAGCCGACGAGGTGCAGCTGGCCATCCGGAGCACGACCCTCTGCGGCTCGGACGTGCACTACTACACGCACCATGCCAACGGCGACATCAAGATCCGCGAGCCGCTGTCTCCCGGCCACGAGGCGGCGGGCGAGGTGGTGGCGGTGGGTAGCGGCGTGACGGCGTTCAAGGTGGGCGACCGCGTGGCGCTCGAGGTGGGCGTGCCCTGCGACAAGCCGGCAACGTGCGAGCCGTGCGCGGACGGCCGCTACAACCTGTGCCCGCAGATGCGCTTCCGCAGCAGCGCGGCCAGCTTCCCGCACTACCAGGGCACGCTGCAGCAGAAGGTCAACCACCCGGCGCAGTGGTGCCACCGGCTGCCCGACGCGCTGTCGTACGACTGCGGCGCGCTGCTCGAGCCGCTGGGCGTGGCCGTGCACGCGCTGCGCAAGACGACGCTCGAGGTCAAGCCCGGCGCCAGCGTGCTGATCCTGGGCGCCGGCGCCGTCGGGCTCATGTGCGCCACCGTGGCCAAGGCGGCCGGCTGCGGCGACGTCACCATGATGGACGTTGCCGCCAACCGGCTGGCCTTTGCCAAGGAGCACGGCTTTGCCGACGTGACCGTGCTGGCCGCGCCGCGGCCGACCCCCGCCGCGGGCCCCGGCCAGCCGCTGACCACGGCCGAGCAGCTCGCCCACGCCGAGAAGCAGGCGGCCGCGCTCGTGGCCGCCAAGGCCGCCAGCGGCAGCAAGACGGGCACGACCAAGTTCAACGACACGTTTGAGTGCACGGGCGTCGAGGTCTGCGTGCAGACGGCGCTCTACTCGACGCGCGCCGGCGGCAAGGTGCTGCTCATCGGCATGGGCACCGCCGTCGAGACGCTGCCCATCTCCGTCACCACCAAGGCCGAGGTCGACATTGTCGGCATCTGGCGCTACGCCAACACCTACCCGCGCTCCCTCGAGATCATGGAGGCCTCCGTGAAGCAGACGCCCATGCCCGCCACGGGCAAGCCGCTGCCCGACCTGCGCAAGCTGCTGACGCACCACTTCCCCCTCGACGATGCCAAGCAAGCCTTTGCCACGGCCGCGCGGACAAGCGACGACGACGGCAACCTCGTTGTCAAGGTGGTGATTGATTATTAGGTGTGTTTGTGGAGGGTTAAAGATTTCGTTTTTACTTGTCTAGATTTGCTGTTTTTTTTTTCTTTTTTTTTCCTTCTTTTTTTTCGCGTATAGAAATGATGAGAGACGTGTGTTATATACCAAAGACCGGTATTGTGAACTTTGCAGGGAATGCTATGATATATAAACGTGAGCAGCGTATAATCCAATGCAAAGATAAAGCCCGGTCTTTGAAGAACATCACAACCATAAAATAGCAAGTTTTGTTTTGATTCTTTTTATTCATCTATGTACAGTTTTGTTTCGTATTCATTCTCATAAGCTTTTTCATCTTGTGCTCCCACCCACACTTAGTGAGTCAGGTAGCCACCGTCCGTGGCCAGGGTGGTGCCGTGGACAAAGTTGCTGCGCGAGCCGAGCAGCCAGACGACCGACTCGGCAATCTCCTCGGGCATGCCAAAGCGCTTCATCGGCGTCCAGTTGTCGACCTTGTCCTGGGCATTGCGCGCCATCTCGCCGGGCGCCGACGTGATGGCCGTCTTGATGTAGCCGGGGATGACCGCGTTGCTCTTGATCTCGGGGTAGTCGAGGGCCGCGTTTCTCGTGATGCCCGCCACGCCGTGCTTGGCCGCCGTGTAGGCGGCCGAGTGGCGCAGACCCGCGACGGCGGCCACCGAGGCAAAGTTGACAATCGAGCCGCGCTGCAGCGGCGCTGGCGTGTTGAGGCCCAGCGGCTCCTGCTTCATCATCTGCTTGATCTCGGCCCGCACGCAGTTGAAGACGCCCGTCAGGTTGACGGCAATCATGCGGTCCCACTCCTCGGGCGTGATCTCGGCCATGCCGTGCTTGATCGCACCAATGCCCGCCGCGTTGACCGCGTAGTCGAGGCGGCCAAACTCCTCGACCGCCGTCGCCACCATCTTGTCCACCGACTCGTGGTTGGCCACGTCCAGAACAAAGGCCACCGCCTTGAACTTGTCCTTGAGCGGCGACAGCTCGCGCAGCTCGGCCGCCACGGCCTCGGCGTTCTTGGCCGTGATGTCGGCCACAAGCACACCGGCCGCACCCTCGCGGGCCAGCAGACGGCAGGTGGCTGCACCCAGGCCAGAACCGCCGCCGGTAACGAGGGCAAAGCCGGGAACGCCAAGAGGCGTCTTGTGCATCTCGAGAACGCTGCTCATTGTGATGGGTGTGAGAGGAGGAGGAGAGTGTGTGTGAAAGGTGTGAATAGAGGGGGAAAAAAGGAAGAAAAGTTTAAAGGATAGTTGAAATGTACAAGGAGAAAGATGATATTAAAAAACAATGACGACCAAATCAAAAGGACAACAGCTCCGGGGACAGACGAGGGGTTAACCTACGTATATACTCGAGGGCCTAGACACCATCCAGCTATGGATTTTATTATTTTCCTATTTTATTTTGAATTATATTTTATACATGAGGTATATCGTGTCCCTAGAAAGCCGTGGTGTACCCGCGGTAAGAAGCCGTTTTCATGCTCCGTATGAGAAGTAGGTAGAGCGTTTCCCATTCTTTTCACGCCGTCCAAACTCAGAACGGTGCTGTTTATGGAGTAATGGAATAATTGCGGAGTATGCAGTAATAGAAATCAGCAGCAGACAGCTAGTATAGCCGAGGGTTCATCCAAGTAGCCATGGAGAGAGAGAGGAGCCTGGAAACGCCACGGAAGACGTATAAGTCTAGCGCTAGTCCACTCCTGTCCACTCCAGTCCACACGAGTCCACACAGTACGGAATCCGTACTCCAGTCCCCAGAGTTCATATGGTCTGCTGATCTGCTACTTGCCTGCCACTTGTACCGGTACATCCATCTGCTCCTGCATCTGGCAGGTACCTCGCCGGACATCGCACCGAGCCCCACACGCTGTACCCCGTCTCCGAAGCCGGCGCCACTCTACCCCGCAATCCCCCCAGGCACGGGGAAGGCAGGGGAACGTACAGAGTCGTTCTTTCGGGGTTCAGGTACCCGTACAAAGAAATGCCCGCTGTTTTCTCTTTTTTCTGCTGATGTAGGAAGTATAAAGTGCAGTGCCAGTAAAGTGCAATAGGCCTGCCACAAAGTAATTTTTGCCCCATTGTGCCCGCACGTACCCCAAAAACAAATGGTTCGCATCCTTTTGTCTCGTTTTATTTTCCCGCTTCTTTCCATCTCACCCTTCCCGCAGCCATGTCACATGCACGTCAGATGGCGTGGGTGATGGGGCGGATGGTTGCTTCCCCGCTACGCTGTACCGCAGCATCAGCACCAGCACCAGTACCAGCGCCAGTACCAGCGCCAGTACCAGCAGCACTCTTTACATTCCGGGCAGGAGCGACGGCCACTAGTAGCTCGGACGCAGTCCGGGGCGGGGGTGGGGTACATGTACTTGCTGCGGCGGAATCCGGAAGCCGCGCAGCATTTATGTCTACTGCTTCGGCCGCTCGTGTCCCCTTTTCCCCACGTCCTCTCTCCCTCCAACATCATCGTCCATCTCGTCACCCTCGTCACCCTCATCACCGCTTGTTTTCCACCACCGCCACCATGTCTGACAAGCCCGACCGCGAAGCCATCGAGAAGGCCCAGCAGCTGCTGGCCGGCGAGGGCCACAAGCTGCGCACCGAGGTGCTCGGCGCCGCCCACGTCGCCAAGGCCGGCTCGCTCGACGAGTTCCAGCAGCCCATGCAGTCCTTTGCCACCGCCATCGGCTGGGGCATGCTCTGGACTCGTCCCAACCTCGAGCTGCGCGTCCGCTCGCTCCTCGTCGTCGTCATGCTCGCCGTCATGGGCCGCAACCACGAGCTGTACGTTCCGTCATACTATGTGTTGCCCAAGACCTTTTTAGAGCTTCTTGCTAACTTTCCAGTGCCGTCCACGTCAAGGGTGCCATCCGCAACGGCGCCACCCCGACCGACATCCAGGAGGCTCTGATCCAGGTCTCCGTCTACGCTGGTTGTCCCGCTGCCCTCGAGTCGACCCGTGTTGCCTACGACGTCATTGCCAAGATGCGCGAGTCGGGCGAGCTCAAGGAGTAGATGCTTCTTTGAAGTGCAAAAAGAAAAAAATAATGAAAAGAAATAAATAAAAGAATGAGAAAAAAAGAAAATGCAAAAAAGAGGCTCGGCATAAAAGTCCGAACTCTGCAAATTTACCCTTTTGGGACGTGTATGTGTCGTCACGTGATACATCTCGTGATGGTGTTGACCAACGTTCACAACTTGCCATGCATACGACTCTGGAAAATCACAGTTGGATAAGAGTCTCTTCTCATAGAGCTGCATAGCACACTGCCGACGTCGTACTCTTCGCACGTACGGTAGTAGGATCATGTACGAGTATGTCGCTGCGTCGCACTCTCACCCGACCCTGACATTACGACATCATCCGCCCTCACACTGGCCAATCAGAGCTTGAGATCCATTTTTGTATGGGGCACAAAAGCGGGTCATACGTCTGTCGTACGGATAGCGGGATAGAGTATGTCTCCCAAGTTGGTAGAAGGATTTTGAGTGCCTTATCTTATCAGGCTCTCACTCGTGCGGAATACAAGCAAAAAGGCAGAAAGCTCTTGCCGTTTCTCACTTTTTACTGGTGCGCCTCGTGTGATGTGGGTCACTCCTTCCCCCACAGGCCCCTGATCTGACGCCGCGCTTTAACGCTTTCCCCTCTCCTGGCTAGTAGGCGCCCGCCCTACTGCCTCGTACCTTCCCGTTAACGTTTTTCGAGTGCGTGCCTTCCCTCTCTTTCTCGACCTCGTTGCAAGAGTTTGTTGCACCTGCCTCCCCTTGTTGCGATTACGTGCTCCTTCCTGATCGGTCTGCTCATCTCACGCTCAAGGCAGCAAGGGCTTTTTCTGGCTCTTTTGGTTTTCTGGCCACTTTTTTGGGTAGCATCTTGGACATTCTCTCGCATCACCAGCCATCACCAACATCACGATCGACCTCAACCTCGGCCTCTCCCTCCTAGGATCCTTGACCCCCCTCGCTCAGAGGATGCATAATGCATCACCACTGTTGATCGCCTCGTGATTTCGTGCGCCTGGCCGCACCATGAGTCACTGTCGTTTTGTATCGATTCTCTCGACATTTTTGCACCTCGACACCATCGACTCTCCGATATCATCCACGCCTCAACATTATTGACATACATCCCATCGTGAATCTTCCATCGCAAACCATTTCTCTCAAGACCATCCCCCTTCTCACCATGTATCCAGGCGGGCAGCGCGACCCGTCCCGGCCCTACCAGGTGCCACCGCCACCGCCACCGCCCCTCATGGCACCGCCCGTCTCCCAACAGCTCGGCGGCGCCATGGTCGTCCCTCCTCCGCCGCCCCTGCCGATGCTGCGCTACGCCCAGAGCAACATGCAGCTCGCCCCGGGCACCCCCCTGCCTCCCCCGCCCGCCGGACCGCGGCCAGGAAGTGCTCTCGTCCAGCAGGCACCTTGGCACCAAGCCTGGGGCAGCAGCAACCGCGTCTACGACGGCCGAACCGGCTATATCCCCCCGCCGCCGCCGCCTGCGCTGGTCCCCGGCGGTGCGGGCATGGTCGGCGGTGCTTCTGGTGTTCCCGGAGCGCCCCATCCCATCCACGCGCCCTACAATCCTCAGCAGCACGCGGCCGTCAACGGCACCATGAACGGCACCATGAACGGCACCATGGTCATGCCTCCGCCGCCACGCCCAAGCGACCAGATGTCGGCCACCTACATCCCCGGCATCGACACCTACGGTGAAGGCGTCGGCATCCCGGGCTTTGGCGGCCCACCCGACGAGATCACGCCCCATTCGGCCAATGCTGCATCGCAGGCGCAGTGGTCAGCCGGGACAGGCGTCACCAGTGCGGGTGTTTCCAGTGCTGGTGGACACGGCGGCCAGGAAGCCAGCAGCAGCAGCAGCAGCATCCCTCTCCCTGCCAGCGTCCCTGCCAGCGTCCCTGCCAATGCCAGTCAGACCGGAACGCCCATGGACGAGAATCCGGGCCGACAAGCGTTTACCGGCGCTGCTCCCAATGCCAGCGCAACATCGGCCACGACCTCCTCGCCCCCGTCCAACACTGCTCCTCATCATCCTCCTCCCCCTGCTCTGGCCAACACTTTGGCCACTACCACCCCGGCCAATGCCGCAGCTTCGGCCGCCACCGCTACCGCCAACGCTTCTTCCAACAACGCTGCCAACCGTGGCGTGCAGCCCGAAATCGCCGCTCTCGCCGGCCAATGGCCCCTCGACCGCGTCATCGCCTTCCTCCAGGCCCACCAGTTCCCCAAGGACTGGCAGGACACGTTTCAGAATCTCAGTGTCTCTGGCGAAAAGTTTCTCGAGCTCGGCAGCACTCAGGGCCGCGGAAACTTTGGCTTCATGCACCAGGAGGTCTATCCTGCCCTCAAGAAGATGTGGATGGATCGCACCGGCCAGCCCGGTGATGCCTGGGACCCCACTCTGGACCGCGACGAGCGCCGTCGCCTGCGCCACCTGATCCGTGCCATCCTAACCGGCCGTCCTGTCGACCCTCCCAAGTTTTCGCCGGCCCAGCCCAGTGTCACGATGCAAGCATCGCCGGACCACCACCTGCAGCAGCAGCGGCAACAATCTCAGCAATCTCAGCAGCAATCTCAGCAGCAGCAGGGATATGCACATGCGCGCAAGGAATCGACCTCGTCTGTCCCTTCCCACAATCTCCCCAGCGCTGGGGCCGACTCTAGCGATTCGCCAAATGTAAGTTCATTTTGCTCTCTCTCTCTCGTTCTCCTTTCCCCATCTCTCTCTCCCTCTCCCTCTCCCTCCCCCCCCCCCCCCCCCCCCCCC
>JAGKRZ010000287.1:0-32340 GCA_020002355.1 Intubia oerlemansii
AAAAAAAAAAAAAAAAAAAAAAAAAAAAAAAAAAAAAAAAAAAAAAAAAAAAAAAAAAAAAAAAAAACTCTATTGCTCTATGCTTTATGCTCTGGTTGTGTTTCTTGTGTTTCTTGTGTTCCTGTCTTTTGGTTCTCCCACCAGTGCCATCACAGAGTCCGATGGTAAAAGACCGTCTCGACAATGGGCGTCTCATAATACGCCTCGACTTCGGAGAACCCAAGTCTCGAGTACAGCGTCCGTGCCGGCGTCATGCTCTCGAGCGTGTCCATGACCATGCTGGTGTAATGGAGCGCTCTGGCTGCGTCCATGGCACGCTGGGCCAGCATCTTGCCGAGGCCGGTGCCGCGCGCATCGTCGCGGACATAGAGGCGCTTGAACTCGCAGCGGCCGCGGTCCTCGGGCGTGGCCGTGTGGCCGGCGAGAGGCAGTGGCCGGACGGCGACGCAGCCAATGGGCTTGTTGTCTGACGTCCTGCGCGCCAAGAAGAGCACCCCATTGGGCGCTGCGTACTTTCCAGGTAGACTGGCGAGCTCCTGGTCAAATGACTGGTAGGCCAGATCGATGGGCAGGCTCTGTGTGTACTCGAGGAAGAGCGTGGCCACATCCTTCAAATCTTGGGCTGACGCTGCAGTGTCAATGTAGAATGGTGCGTCTTTTGGGGACGCGAGGGTCCCTGAAGTGTGAGACGCCATTGCTTTCTGAGGTTGCGAGGCGTGAGTGTAAAAGGAAGGGTTGTGAACTTGTGAAATTCAAACAAAAAGGCAGATCAAGCACAGAAAAGATAGGGCTGTCGTAGGAACTTTTAAAGTTTTGAAGTCCTACTCGGGCAGTAAAAAAAAGCCTCTAGTGAATAGTGCCTGCCGCTTTTGTCCCGCTAACATGGCTGCGTCCCGCTTCTGCGGGCCGCTCAATGTGGCGTTTCACTGCTGCATGCCCGTCAATCGTCCCCAACTTACTCCGTATGCACTCGGTTTGTATGCATCGTCCCTGGATATATCCCGGGGCTCACCCATTGTCCTGCACGAGGGTTTTGTGTCGGCAGGCAGACACAGACTGCACGGGTGTATCCAAGCACAACATATAGGCACGGCAAGTTGCATATCTATCTCCTCCGCACATGCAGGAACTGTGACACATTGTGCACAGAGCAGGCTTGGAATCCGCATTACAAATAATCGAGCGTCATGTGAAAGAGTTGTGAAAAGTCTATCGAATAGATCTATAAGTCGTCTTTGACCGCCGTCGTATAAAATATAGGTGCTCATAGGTAATAAAAGGCTGTGTCTCCCGGAAGAAGAATAATAAAATAAACAGGAATAATAATATGAAGGCGAGTAACATAATGCAACCGTCAAGAAATGACACCAATGCTATTCTTTAGTCCGGGCTCAGGGTGAAGAAAGTTGCTCCCACATGGGCCTTGGCAGCAGAATGCGACTGGCGTCGGCTCTCACGGCCTCGCGAGGCAGAGCAATGTACACGACACAAATGTTTGTCTCGGCGTTTGTTGTCGTGATGGACGTCAAGCCGTAGTAGTCCGACAGCGAGTGAGCCAACCAGCGTCTAAAAGGTTTTCGTTAGCATGCAAACCAGTCTATCATCCACTTCGACAGGAACGCCACTTACTTGAAAGAGCCCGACTCGCCGTCGCCAAGATCGTCAAACAGAATGCCTTGGTCCATGTCCTTACTGTTGCCGCGCCGGCGACTGGCCAACTTCCATGACGTCTCGTTCAAGTATGCCGGGATCGGCGTCAAGTTGGCCCGCCGGCGTCCAGACAGGACAATCTCCGGCTCCTCGCCGTCGCTGCCGTCCCTTTCATTATCAGAGTAGACAATCGTGGCATCGTCGTCTTCCGCGTCGCTGTCGTAATAGTCGTCGTCCGTGGTCACCTCCTCAAATGAACCATCGCCTGCGTTCTCGTACATGGCGCGGACTGCCTCCTTGCGCTGCTGCTCCGAATCCGCCAGGTACCACCGGATCGGACCCTCAAGAGCCCGCACCCACTGCTTGACCGCCGCCGACCGCTTGGCCACAGCGCGCATTTGCCGCGTCACCGCGCCAAACGATGCTTGCGCAGCCAGTGGCGACGGGCTGGGTGCCGGCAGCACAGCCGATTTCGATCCACCCGGCGTCTTGGGCGTCTTGGGTGTCTTGGGCGTCGTGGAAGCCGGCGGCGGGGAGGATGAAGGGGTCGACGGGGTCGACGGGGTCGAAGGCGCCTGGCGCTCGGTACTCGTGTCTTCCACATCCGTCGTTACCGGCGACACGAGCTTGTCGAACTCCCGTTCCTTGGCCTTTCGCTCCTGTCGCTTCTTGCGTCTCTCGGCCTCCTTCTTCTGCTTGATGCGCAGGCTGACCTGCGCCTTGTTCCGCCGTTCAATCGCCCTCGCCTCCAGACCGGCCTGCAGCGCCACCATCTCCTTGCGCCGCCGGATCGCTGCCGCAGCCGTCGATTCAACGTCGTACAGGCGCAGACTGGCCTCCCATACTAGCGACAGCTCGTAGTTGATATCCTTACGCACCCGGTGTGTTGGCTGGACGTTCCAGTCCTGCGGCTGCGGCGGCTCAACATTCGGCACATGCAAAAGGTTGTCTGGGCAGGAGTGTCAATAGGATGCTCGTAGCGAAGCGTTCTTGTTTTTGTTGCTTTCTCGCCTTCGTCACCATCGTTTTTCATCTCACTCACCATTCTCCCATCGCCGCCGTTGGCGGCTGCCCTCCTTTCCTCGAGGGACTGGCCGACGAGGCATCTTTTTCGGCTGCGGTCGGGTCTCGGCCTCCTCCTCGCCATCTGCATCAGCATCAACGTCCGCAACGAGGACCGCTTCCGGACTCGACTCGGCATCACCGGTCTCGGGCTTCGGAGTCGGCGGGGTATCCTCGATGGGGATCTCGGGTGGTGTGTCGATGCTGCTGGGCGTCTCGGGCGGCAGAGCGTTGGCCTCAAAGACCGAGTTGCGCCACATTTCAGTGCGGTCAAGCGCCGCTGCCTTTTTTGCCGTCGCCATTTTTGATGCCGATAATATAAAATCGGATTGTATTCTTGACGTTGAGGCAGATATCAAACGGATGACGATGAGAGCGGGGGAAGCCGTAGAGATAAGATAAGTTGCGCGTGCTTGATAGGACCCGAGATGCGAGCGTATAGACTGCAGCGTTGGGTTGATGATGTCGAAATAGCAGACTTGTTGGATACAGGAAAAAAATGGAAGAAAACGCATGAAACGATGAAAAAAAAGTGCAGAATGCTAGACAAAACTAGATTGGCAGTTAAACTGGGCTGAACATTGAATTTCGTGATACTATGGCGCCCTGTGCGGCCGGCGTCGTTTTAGCGCACCCAGTTAGAAGGCTGAATGCCCACACGAGCTTGAAAACAAGCCCTGTCGGCCAAGTGAACCAAAGACCCACTCTAACACGAGACAGAGCATGTGACAAAATTACATAATTATAGTTATATAATCACTCCGCGTCGCGGCGGGGAAGCTTGACGCGTTAACTCCGGTACTTGGAGATACAAGTGCCATGTACCTCATTCGCCCGCTTGGTCCCAGTGCTGCTATCATACAGGGACGGAGTACAGGTCGGACCCGCCGTACGTAATCGATGCCCTCAACGTCGCTTCCGTATTTGCCGCTCCGCTGGATCTTTGTATTCACGGACAGCGTGCCTTCCAATTGTGGCAGTTGGTCGTTTGTTAGGCATCTGCATGTTTTGATTGTCCCATACCGCCGCCGCTTTTGAAGCTTTGACGACACATTCATTTCGCCCAGCGACCTCACCAGCCACCACCACCTTCGTTTGTCCCATCTCCTCCTCCGTGCACCATGGCCTACGTCGCTCCCATTCACCGGCCGAGCAGCGTCCGTCATGCCGTGCGTATCAAGCTGCTCTCGGCCCACGAGGAGAGTCTTGTCATCTCGTAAGCTTTCTCTCTCTCTCTCTCTCTCTCTTTTTTATCCTCCCCCATCTTCGCCACTACTAACACAGCTTAATAGCAAAGCCAACCGTGTCGAGATCTGGCGCTACGATGAGAGCGGCAGCCTGTCCTTTTTCCATTCCCAGCGTGTCTTTGGCACCATCAGCATGCTCGAGGTCGTCCAGACCAAGGAGTCACCAACGCAGACGCTGTTTATCGGCACCGACCGCTTCCAGTACTTTACGGCCGACTGGGATCCCACCCAGCGCCGGCTGGCCACCACGGGCAACTGGACCGACGTCGCTGAGAAGCTGATGCGCGACTCGCAGAGCCAGGATCGCTGCGCTGTCGATCCAACGGGACAGTACATGGCTCTACTTCTGTGGGAGGGCGTTTTGAGTGTGCTGCGCATGAGACGCCGGACCAAGGCCAACGAGCGAAACGAGATGGGCAACATTGACCCGATGGACCAGATCCGTTTATCGGAGCTCTTTATCAACGCTTCCACCTTCCTCCACACAGAAACAGGCCACCCGACTATTGCCTTTCTGTACCAGACGCAGTCCGACCAGTACGAGACGAGGCTCGCATCTTACCGCTTGCTCTCCGAGGACCGCAACTCTGTCTCGTCCAAGTTTGACCCCCACACCGACCGCGAGCTCAACGAGAATCTTGACGAAATCGGCGCGGCCATCCTGATCCCTGTCGAGCCGGATAGCAGCGAGCACCGCCACAACATGCGCAGGGCCAGCACCAACATCCACCTCGGCGGCCTGCTCGTTGTTGGCGAGACTCGCATCGTCTACTTTGACGGCACCAGCCATGCCAAGCTGGAAAAGACACGCAACACAGCGTCTATCCCCGTGGCTTGGGCGCGCTATGACCACACACACTACCTCATTGGCGACGACAATGGCACGCTGCGTCTTCTGACCCTGATCACCAGCGGCTCCCTCGTTGAAAAGATCGAGATGGTCAAGATCGGCGTCACATCCCGCCCGTCCTCGCTCGTCTACTTTGCCGACCAAAGAAAGCTATTTGTCGGTTCGCACCAGGGCAACTCGCAACTCTACGACATCGACCTCATCAACGTTTCAGACAGCAGCAACGCGGCCGAGGGCGACGAAGGCGGTGACAGAACCACCGAAGCGGGCAAAGCAACGCCCAAATATATCAGCCTTGTCCAGACATTCGACAATGTTGGGCCAATCCTCGACTTCACCATTATGGACATGGGCAACCGTGAGAGCGACCGCGCACTGGCCAACGAATATGCATCGGGCCAATCGCGCATAGTCACGGGCAGCGGCGCACACAAGGACGCTAGTCTTCGGAGCATACGCAGCGGCGTTGGTCTCGAAGATCTCGGCTCACTCGGCGAATTCCCGCCTATGCGGGCGCTCTTTCCTCTCCGCCTCCGGTCGTCCACGGCGCCAGACAAGGTCGATACGCTGGTCGTGTCGCATTTAACCGACACACGCGTGTTTGCCTTTGACAAGGGCCAAGGTATCGAGGAGCTTGAGACGCTGGGGGGCAACGACCTGGGCACCGAGACCCTATGGACGTCCGTGACGAGCCATGGTGGCGGCAGCCCCCGGCTACTGCATGTCACGCGTACATCGGCGACGCTCACAGAGGTGGACAGCGGTATGACCATCGCTACCTGGACACCGCCGGAAGGCAAGACAATCTCGCTAGCGTCGGCCAACGAGCGGTGGCTGCTGCTGTCTATTGAGGGCACACTGCTTGTCACCCTGCGCCTTGACAACGACTTGGCTGTTGGCGCCCAGCAGTCGTTTGATTCGGACCAGATCTCGAGCATCCACGCGGCGCCGCAGCTCCAGGACACGGGCGTTGTCGGCTTGTGGATGGGTGGCTCCATCAGCATTGTCGACCTGGTCACTCTCCAGTCCGTGCAGACAAGCGAGTCGGTGCGCGGCAAGCACGACACCACATCAGTTCCCATGAGCATCGCGCTCGTGCAGATTCTGCCGCCCGAAGCGTCAGGGCCGACACTCCTTGTGGCTCTTAACGAGGGCTCCGTGGTTATGTTTTCTGTTGCCAAGGACGGCATGGCGTTGTCTGCGCGCAAGAGCATCGTGCTCGGCACGCACCACACCAACCTTCACCTGCTGCCCCAACACGACGGCACCTACAACATTTTTGCAACGGCCAACCAGCCCAGCCTGATCTATGGATCCGAGGGACGGATCATCTACGCGGCCGTCACCGCAAAGGACGCCACGCTTGTGTGCCCGTTCGACACGGAGGCGTTTGAAGGTGCCATTGCTGTGGCGTCGCCGATGGAGCTCAAGCTCGCGCGCCCCGACAAGGTGCGGCAGACGCACATTCAGACGATCCCGATGCAGGAAACGGTGCGGCGTGTTGCCTACTCGCCAACTGAGCGGGTGTTTGCCTTGGGCTGCATTGGCCTCGAGACGACACATAACGTGGAGACGGTGCGGTGCCAGATCAAGCTGGTGGACGAGATCACGTTCCAGCCAGTGGGCAAGCCGCTCGAGCTGGAGACGCAGTCGGGCGAGCTGATCGAGAGCGTTGTGCGCGCCGAGGTGCCTGATTCTCAGGGCAATGTGGTCGACCGGTTTTTTGTCGGCACCAGCTATGTGTCCAAGAAAGTACCCGGCACGGCGGCCAACGGCTCCCTCGGCCGCATTATCGCGGTGGGCATCGACAGCCAGCGCAACCCCTATATCGTGTCAGACAAGCCCATGTCGGGTCCTGTGCGGTGCATTGAAGTAATGGACGGCAAGCTTGTCATCGGCCTCAACAAGACTGTCGTGCTGGCAGAATACACGGAGCTGACGGCGACATCCGCCAGCTTGCGCAAGATCGCTTCGTATCGCACAGCGACGCACGTGGTGGCCCTGGCCGTCAAGGACAGTGAAACGATGGGCGACGGCGACGCCACGAGAGCAGAGGCGGCAGGTGGCAAGAGATACATTGCGATAGCTGACCTCATGAAGTCCATCGCCGTGCTCGAGTACACGCCGGCGACGACGAGTTCCGGCAGCGATGACGACGACGACACGAGCGGCGGCAATAATGCCAAGGTGGCGAAGCCGGCCAAGCTTGAAGAGTGCGCACGCAACTACCAAGCCAGCTGGGCGACGTCTGTATGCAGCATTGGCGGCAACTCGTGGCTCGAGTCGGACTCGTATGGCAACCTGTCGGTTCTAGAGCGCAATATGCAGGGCATCACCGACAAGGACCGGCGAGAGATGCGCATGACAAGTGACATGAACCTAGGCGAGATGGTAAACCGGATCCGGCCGATTCCGGTCGAGCCGTCGGCCCATGCGATTGTGCATCCGCGGGCGTTTTTGGGCACTGTGGAGGGTTCGGTCTACATGTTTGGCACGGTGGCGCCCGAGGCGTTTGAGCTGCTGTTGCGGCTGCAAACAAAGCTGCAGACGACGGTGAAGGCGCTGGACAACACATCGTTTACCGAGTACCGTGCATTCCGCAACCAGGAGCGCGAGTCAGACGGGCCGTTCCGGTTCCTCGATGGCGAGATGCTGGAGAGCTTCCTCGATCTGAATGCGGCGGCCCAGGCTGAAATCGCCCAGGGTCTCGGCCCATCTGTCGAAGACCTGCGCAACACGATTGAAGAGCTGCGGCGGATGCACTGAGAATAGAGAATAGAAGTATGAGGGGGCGTGGGATGCACACAAAGTATATAGGAAAAAATAGTCTAATGTTGAAAAGACGTAAATTTAAAGTGTTTCGCAAAATCAAATCGGCAAAATGTAAACAATGGAGTGTGCTCATGTGGCTTGACACCGTGGCTGGAGCCATTACATAATGTTTGCGTCGGGCAGGACCGGGAAATTGAGCCAATGGCACTGCGTTGATTGGCATTTTGGAGCCTGAGGCCGCGACAGCAGCGAAGCCCCCGTATGCCGGTGGGTCTGCAGGCCAAGCTGGTTAGTGGTGCAGCGGGAAGGAGCGCAGCGAATGAAAAGCACGAAAAAAAACCTCTTGCGGATTGCTCTCTCACACCACGGGCCGCCGAAAGCGTTCAGTTTCTCTATCCCGAGATTCCAACCCACGACGCGACACCACTCTCCCCTCCCACCCCAATTGACCATTGCTCATTTGTTTTTATAACAAGCTGCACAATGGCCCCTCTCTCGACAGCATCCCGCGCCATTGCGCGCGCGGCGGCCTCGGCCAGCTCGACGACGACGACCACCTCGCGCATTGCTGCCGTTGCGGCGACGCCGTTTGCAAAGTTCAGCACGTCTGCGGCGCGGCCGGATGCCGGTGCTGCTGCCACCTTCAAGAGCCCCTTCCGCGGCACCTCGAAGGCTGACCAGGCCCCCGACTTTGGCCACTACATGTCCAAGAACAGCGGCAACACCAATGCTCTGTTTGGCTACTTTATGGTCGGCACGATGGGTGCCCTGTCCGCCGCCGGTGCCAAGTCGACGATCCAGGGTGGGTGACGATTGATGCCTTGTTGTTCTATGGGGGAGTGACTGTCCATGTCGCCATCCCGCCATGTCGCCATGCCGCCATAACCATATATCCGCCATCTTCATCTCTTTCATACTAACCACGCCTTCTTATAGAGTTCCTCGTCAACATGAGCGCCTCCGCCGACGTTCTGGCCATGGCCAAGGTTGAGGTCGACCTCAACACGATCCCCGAGGGCAAGAACGTCATCATCAAGTGGCGCGGCAAGCCCGTCTTCATCCGCCACCGCACCGAGTCGGAGATTGCCGAGGCCAACAGCGTCAACATCCAGAGCCTGCGTGACCCCCAGGCCGATGCCGACCGTGTCAAGAAGCCCGAGTGGCTCGTCATGCTCGGCGTCTGCACACATCTCGGCTGTGTGCCCATTGGCGAGGCCGGCGACTTTGGCGGCTGGTTCTGCCCCTGCCACGGCTCGCACTACGACATCTCTGGCCGTATACGAAAGGGCCCTGCGCCGCTCAACCTCGAGATCCCCACCTACGACTTCCCCGATGAGGAGCGTCTGGTGATTGGTTAAGCGGACACTTGTTTTATATGTATTCAAGTGAGAGGGCGCACCAAAAAGGGGGATGAAGTTGGAAAGCGGGGGAAAAGTATAAATAAAATAAAAGAGAGATGAGGCGAGAGCTCTTATTCTAATCTCATGGTTGGGGCATTGGCCTTGAGGACTCTTTGCTTCGTCCTTTGGTTTTTCTTTATTTTTCTTTCTCTCCTTTCACTTTTCGTTCTTTTGTTGTATCTCTCCCTTTTTTCTTTCACATTTTATGCATTGGCTTTTTGTGTTTTGGAGGACGTGTAGATAATAAAAAAAAGGAGAATCATAAAAACTGCATGACTTGGTTTGTTCTATTTGCCCGGGTACTGTTCTTCTCTTCACACAATGGTCACCATGGGACCGGAGACCATGATGGTGGTGCTCTCTTGCATAAAATACTTTTGGTCAGGCCAGCAGTCTCGGAGAAAGTCTGCGTCCTTGGAAGCAATGGAAAAAGCATCGGGCTCGTCAAACTCAAAGACGGCGGCGCCGTCGTATGCAGAGAAGAACTCGGAGTTGGGGCCAGTGGGAGGATTGGCTCCGGTGCGGATCTGCACGATATCAAAGGGAGAGATGCTGTCAGACACAAATACCGAGAATGGAAATGACCACAGCCTTGTGTTGCACAACCTCTTGCTCGAGTTCAAGGCTTACCTGTCGGTATGTCAGGCCGTACTTTTTGGCCCAGGGCACGACGAGAGGACCATGGACTTCTTCCCAGTACTTGAAAAAGTCTTGGAGAGGCATGCCCTCTTTGCGCTTCATGAAACAGATGACGCCGTCACCTTTGCCTTGCACCCGAAAAAGAACACCCAAAAGAAGAACACTACGGAGCTCATTTCACGAGCGACTTGTACACCGGCTAACAACATTTCCCGGCCGCACCGGCGCTTTTTGTTCTCCCTGTACGGCTTTCATTTGCATTCAAGATATGACATGGAGAATGCGTATATGCAGTTGTTATTTTCGGATGAACATAGTCGGCAAAGAGCGGACACAATCCAAAAACAAGCTCATGAATAAAAGCACGGCAGCTCTGCTGTTACACAACACCCTATTGCTCCCTCGGATGAATATTGAATCGCAGCTTAGAAATAGAGGATCTAGGCCCGCATACTCTTGTCTGCTCCCATTTCTTCTTGACACATTCTCAGACTCTTTCTCTATCACGCACACACGCTCTATATATCGACTAGAACCATGCAAACTTCTCGTTGGCGACCCAGTCAACACTGTTTGTGTTGCCGTCGCCGTGCCACATCAGACTTGGGATGCTGTCGTTTTGACGGTCCGTCTCTGTGTACTTGATACCGCACTTGCTTGCCAGGATGCGCTGCGCCGGTGTCGGATTCCACATGATGACGCTTTCGCAGTCCCAGCCGGCCGCCTCGGCCTGGGCCATGCCCAGCATCGTGGCAAACGCGTGGACGTGGCTGGGCGTGATGGGCACCTCATCCGGGTCCTCGGGGAAGTCGTCGTCGAGGTGCTCGAGCACGACGTGCAGAATGTACAGGGCATTGTCTGCGGTCGAGTTGGGGCTGCTGTGGTAGCCGCGCGTCCAGATCATCCACATGCTGCGCTCGGCACCATTCTCGGCGCCCGGCGCCGCGGTCAGACGGCACAGCGCACCGCGCACCGTGGGTGTCTTGCCAAAGACAGTCTTGGTGACGTAGTCCTCGCGCATCAGGTGCCACAGCATGGAGTTGAGGTCGGGCGCGAGGGCGACGCTGGGACCGCGGGGGCCCTTGGCCGACAGGACGGGGTCGGTGGCGCGGCGGGCGGCCCGGCGCACGAGACGCGCGCGCAGCAGCTCCACGTCAATGGGGCACAGCTGGGCCAGCTCGTGGTAACCGAGCGGGGTGACGGAGAAGCGGCCGGCGGGATCGGGCATGCTTGGCTTGGCATTGGCCGAAAAGGAGAGATGCTTGCTGGGAAAGGCCTCCCAGCCCTTGCGGGCGTAAAACTCCTTGCCAATGTCCGAGTAGAGGACGGAGAAGAGCGTGCTCTGGCCGCTGCCCTTGCCGTAGAGGCCGTCGAGGCCGCTGGTGACCTGTAAGTTCCGGATGCGCTGCGCCAGCAGCTTGAGCATCTGGCCGGCATAGCCCTTGCCGCGGTACTCCGGGGCCGTGAAGACGGAGCCAACGACGTGGGCGATGCCGTCTGTCACGGTCACGGTCTGGCCCTGGTCGTCGTTGGCCATGGCTGCCATGGCGGGCTTCCGCAGAGTCTCGCACGTCGACAGGACGGGCCGCTCGCCGGGCTTCATGCCGGCCATGGTGAGCATCCATTGGACGTTTCCGTGGTTGTTGGCGAGCGGTATAGTCAACAGGTACTCCTCACGCTTCACATATTGCTCCGGCGACAGATAATAGCCCCAGACGGAATGCGTCGATGCCGAGAAGCGACGGCGCTCCTCGTCTGTGGCAATCTCCAGAACCAACGACGGGTCATTTGCCGGGGGGAGATTGTCGATCATGTCGGGCCCCATTGTTTACTTGTGTTGAATGGATGTGGGGGGTGGGTGGCGACTTGGCAATGATGAACGAACGGTGATAAAAAGTGGTAAAAGTTTGTGGCCTTGTTCAAGTTCTGTGCTCTTTCTGTGCTCTTTTGTTTTTGTATGTTTTTCTTTCAGCCCTCACAGGACGGGAAGTTGCCCCTTGGCGGGCAGCGGGCAGTTGGTAGCGGACGGTCAATGTCGACGGCAGGAACGGCCATGTGCTTGTTAGCAGGAATTGCACCTTTTTGGGGCAAGTTCTTGGATAAAAAGGGCAGGTACTGGCGTGAAGATACGAGATGTGGTGGATGAGTGCGAGTTGCGAAGAGAATCTCCATTTAAATACCGGCGGAGAGTGGATCATACCGTTGCAAGTTAGGTCCTTCCTTTTTTGTTCTCTTTATATTCCATCGCAGGTATTTCGGAGCTATTTCAAGGGACAGCCCTGCCGGGCGCCACTGGGACAGGCGACGAGTCATTGATGTATGGGATACCTAGTCAGACATGCGGTGTGGTAACAAATACGTAATCCTACGGAGTCGTCATACAAAAATGGATGTATTTTCAATGTATTTTTTCTGTGTTTGCCCTTGTTGCGGGAGAGAAGCCCCGCGGTGGCCTTGTGACCATTTTGAAGTGCCGCTTGATTGGCGAAAAGAAGAGAATCAAGGTTGACTTACACCAACGATGGCCATGGGACGCAGAAAAAGAAATGCATAAAAATTGTTCGAAACGTAAAAGAAATGCGATGTAGAAAATACATGGGACCTGGCCGACCACCAATATCACCAACTTTACTTGTCTAATATGAAAGCTAAAAAAGGCCCCGTCTCGCGCTTGTCCAGAACCAGAAGGCGGAAAATCCCCCGCGTGAGACGCGCCACCATTTCCACTGACGCAAGGCACTGGAATACACATTCGCGGACGGTGTATTTTACCTTTCACATCTGTACGGGCTGGCCGGCCGGAGGTACCTTCTACCTTCCGGCCTCCGATGTCCAGGGTCACGGGGCCAGCTGGACGGTGCAGGCGCTTTGCTGCCAAAGGAAGGCGCCAGCGACAGACTGTCCGTTTTGGGTAAGACACAGGCCGTTCAGGATATCATATTAAGCCGATGTTAGGCGGGATCTGGAGCTCTCAGGAAGGTACCTGCAGCGCAGCTTGCAGAGGGAAGGTCGCGCAACAAGGGGGCCATGAAAGCATGATGGAAACTTGGCGTACTGCAAAGGCAGATGACTTTACCAGACCTACCTACGTAATATATATGAACCGGGGGATTGTAAAATAGATTAAATATCGTGCCTGCTGAGTATCAACGGCCGATGTGGTCGGGTGATATTGTAGCAAGTAGGATGCTGTAGATGAGATGTTTGAACTTTTATATTCTGGGCTCACATTTCCTATCTTGTTGAATAGATCATAGCCCGCTGCCTGCATACCTATGCCGCTATACCCGGCACGTTTCTTAGTACCGTTCACAATTCTACTTCTTCCTCTAGCCCTGCATCCCAAAACCCCCATTGACCACGTTTGTTGTGTCGCAACTCGTCGGATACAGAATTGTATCAATGAGTAGCCTGAGCTACTTCACTGGTCATAAAATTGGCACAGTCGGGTGCTGATCGTCAGGAATGGCCGGATTCTTGGTGTCCCAAAGGACATTTAGATTTGAATCCACCGCGGCAATCGCGCTGATCTCGCTCATCTTGTACCCCCAGTACCAAGACAGGGAGCCCGAATCCAGCTCCCTAGTGAGGCCAGACGGATGAAGGTCGACATTAACATACCCATTGGTCCAATACGGCGTCCAGGTAAGTTCTCGTACTTTGCGCTCATACCCCTCTGCTACGAGATAGGGCATCGTGAGACTCTGCACCCTCCGTATCTCACTGGTTGCTGCGCGGAAGAGGCCATACCGCAGCCACGGACAGTAATGCGTGAACGAGAGAACGCGAACTGGACTGTCATCCCTGATGTCGTTGAGACTATTCACCCTGAACTTGGCGATGAGGAGGCGTCTGCCATCGAAAACTGCCGCACACAAGCAGCTGAACTTGCCACAGAGTCTGAACATAGAGACCGTTAGCAAGAATAAATCATCGCCAGTCAAAGTCTGACACGTACGCTCTTAGTTCCCTGCTCAGGACATCAGTTGGTTTTTTGGATTTTTTGTTCTGCCATTCATCGTTGCGGATGGTGCCATGCGGCTTGAATATTCCGGCCATGACGCAGTGAGCTCCCAGGCTCCAGGTGAAGTAGTTGTCGTTGCCAAGTCTCACCGGACCGCCTGGTCCAGATTGTGATTGCTCGCGGACAAATTTAACCCCGGTTGCAAAGGCAAGCATGATTGGCCGTGAGATGTAACGGTCAAAGACCCGGCAACTGTCGCCAGCGGTCTCCAGATGCTCGTTGTTGATGCCATTGTCATAATATAGGCGTCGCTTCAGGAGGTAGTCGTCAAGACCATCTTCCTGGCCAAACACATCCTCAATGATGTCCCTCTGGGGGTTCTCATGAAAGCAATATTCCTCGATAGGTTGATAACTTTGTGCCCAGACTCTCGTGGTCGTACTATGGGTCATTCGGCGGGAGTTTTCGCTTCCAGCCGGCTCAATAAAACTGGCCCTGTCCTGTCCCAGAGGAACTTGTGACAAGAGTTCTCTGAAAGATATCTCGCCGGCGGGAGCAGCAAAGGCAGGAGCCTCGTGAACGAGCGGAAAAGTAGACATGGTGAGCTGAGAAAGAGGCCTTTGGAATGAGTGTATGAGAAAATGGATGTCAACTTTGGATGTAAAGGAAACACGCCGTGGTAAAATAAAACGACGGCAGACTATAGAAGAACCGGGGAAAGACGGAGTTTGAGCGTGATAAAAGAACGGGCAGGAGAAAAGGGATGGGGAAGAGCAAACATGCGGTACGATGAATACAACTTTCATTCATGTCGATGGAGGAAGAAGTCAGTGGCTTTATACTAACCGAGCGGCTAATATCACGAATATCGCCAAGGGCAGCTGAGGCTTTCATTTTAACAAGCGTCTATGTGTCAACCATAGGTAGGTAGCCCGTCACAGCCAATAAGCTGAGAACTTCCCCATCCTCTTTCAAAATCAAGAGACAAAAAAATGTCGCACTTCTGCACATTTACAAATCCTTGAAATTTACATTTACCCGTGGATCTCTGGGACCAATATAATGCGAGAGCCCTCCGCCATCTTGTAAAATCAAAAAGAGGAGAGTGTTGTATTCCTGCACCTTTTATCGGTCTATTGAGAATGGAACCCAGCGAATGCGGACTTGGTGGCCGGGTAAAAGGACAGAATGGCAACCAAAAAAAATTGACAGCAACCAACAAGTGCTTTTGTCGGGGTTTGCTTGCCGTGCATCCGACTCTTCTTATGCAAGTCGCTGGCTTGGTTGATTGTATTATCAGGTGATGAGGCTCTTGAAGGAACTCGAAGGCTTAACGGGCTTCTTACCAGGACCCGTGGTACCTAGGTAAATAAAGCGCATTTCAGTAGCCGCAGGCTTGTGTGAGCTAGCAAGATACTTACAAAGTAGTATAAGTAGGTAGGTAGCATCTGTTGCCGGCAGGGGGGTCGCTCATCACCTTCCACAAGTACCATTGATTCGTCCCACTTAACTCCCTACCGCAGAGCGTGCAGAATGAAAGCGCACTTGCCAAATTGAAAGCGCACTTACAAAAATGAGGGCGGCATTGCAATAAGGGCCGGCCCGTTCACCAATGGCAGCACGCAGATTTATGGGTCACTGTGAAAAGTGGATTCTCTGGCCAATGAGATAACATGAAGGTACTCGGTCAACACGCCTGCTGTTGCTGGCTGTGAAGACAGTGATGATGCAGGTATCTTGCCTACTCCGTATCTTACCATTGTAAACAAGGGGCGTCTGTCGTTTTTGTCTATAAAAGCACCAAGCCCCGTTCACTTCTGCTTTGGTTTTTGATCTCTCAATTCATTATCTCAACGAACATCCTCAACAGAAACCTTTTTTTTTTTTTGCAAAACCAACAGTTCATCAATAGACGGGATTACAGGGGCCTGATTACAGTGACATAGGTGCCCATCACGGAGTACCTACATCACCATCGCCGCGCCCACTAGTCCAAACATGGAAACCGCAGCCACCAACGTCCAACTGGTAAGGCCTCTCGCTGTTCTCTCAGACAATCCCATCTTATTCCATGTCTTCTATATCTCTTCCATCTTACGTTCTATAACTTATGTTGATCTCCACATATAGGACATCCGATTCCGTACCCGGCACTTCAAAGCCCAAGCAAAGCGCGCCGATCCCGGGCGCTATGTCTTTTTTGCAGACATCCCCCAAAACCCCGTTGCGAACTGGCTCTCAGCATGGATGCCACGTCCCGTCGTTTCCCTGCTGCAATGGCTGCTGCCCGAGTGGTTTCTGCCGCCGCGTGTGGTTATCAAGCAGCGGCACCCAGAAAGAGCCGACAACTATGAAAACGAAATCGACGCCTACCGCCTACTGCGTGCCCACCAGGGCAAGGTTATCCCTCGCTTCTTCGGCGAGGGTTTCTGCGCGCGCCAAGAGCCGAGCCTCGAGTTGATGAACCTGCGGCCAATTCCTGTCTGCTTTATAGAGTTTTTACAGGGCAAACCAATATGGGATCTCTCCATTGAAGAACTCCAGGACCCTCGTCTCGTCGACAAGGCCAAGGAGGTCTTCGACGTCTTCTTGAAGTACAATCTTGCCCATGGGGACGTTAAACCCGATAACCTTTTTCTTGTCGACGGCAAGATGATGGCCATTGACCTCGAGCTCGCCAGCTTCGTCTACCCCCGCGAAAAATGCAAAACGGTACAAGACGACGACTTGGCCATGTTAGAGGAGTCTATCCAAGACCTGATAGAAGACCGCCACCGAGCGAATCGGCAGAATGAGGAAGAAGAGCGCAAGCTACAAGAACGACGAAAACAGGACGAAGAGAGAAGAAAGCTGTTGATGAAGATGATACAGGAGTGGGAAGAACGGGCCGCGGAGGAATTGTTGCAACAGCAGGTAAAACAGGAACACCAGGCTGTTCTTGAGACAGCCGGAAAAACAGCTCAAGAGGGACCAAAAGCCTGTGTGGGAGGTGATGGACAACAGCACACGACGAACCAACAGTAGCTACTAGGTAGGTACCTAGGTAGGCAGATGTTTGTTTTTATTTGACGTTGTATTCAATATGCTCTGATGCATCGTATTTTATTTTTGTTGTATATTTCCCGTATTAGGTACAATTTTTTTTATAGAAAATCTCAGTACCCATAATACCTCGCTCAATACACCTTTTTGTTCACCCCTTAGTGACCGTGGCCATCATCCTCCGCTGGCGCCTCGGGGTCCAGCTTGATGAGCGTGTCGATACGCATGATGGCGATGCATGCTTCGACAGCACTCTTGAGCTGCCGGACCTTGCTGATGCTCGGCTCCAGCACACCCGCCTTAACCTCGTCAATCACGCGGCCGCGGGTCAGGTCGAGACCGTAGTTCTTGTAGCCCTTCTTCTTGGCAATGGCCTTCTCGTCGTCGAGCTGCTGCTGCTTAGCAGCGGCCGCCGCGGGGGCAGCCGCCGGAGCAGCACCGTCCTTGCCGGCAGCAGCAGCCGCCGCTGCGGCCGCAGCGCTGCCGTGGCTACCGCCCGAGGCGTTGTCGAGCACGCGCTGCGACAGGGCGTGCCGCGAGCGCAGCTGAGCCACGAGCTCCGACGCGTCCTTGGCGGCGTTGACGGCCAGCGTCTTGGGGATGACGAGAAGCGACTGCGCAAACTCGCCAATGGCCAGCTGCTCGCGCGAGCCGACGGTGCCGGCGTACTCCTCAAGGTAGATGTGCAGGGCCGTCTCGACAGCACCGCCACCAGGGACGATGCTGCCGCTCTCGAGCGTGCGCTTGACGGCCGACAGCGAGTCGTGCACGGAGCGCTCCATCTCGTCGAGCGAGTACTCGTTGGGGCCGCGCAGGACGATGGAGGCCGAGGAGTGCACCTTGGGGCCGCGGATCATGATGCACTCGTCGTCCGAGATGCGCTCCTGGGCGACCTCCTCGGCGTGGCCGAGGTACGACGCCTCAAACTTCTCGTCGCCGTTGAGGTCCGAGAGCGTGCTGAGCAGCGTGGCGCCCGTGGCGCGGGCAATGCGGCGCAGGTCCTCCTTCTTGCAGCGACGCACGGCCATGGCGCCGCGCTCGACAAAGAGCTTGAGCACCAGGTCGTCGATGCCCTTGGTGGTCAGGATGACGTTGGCGCCGGCCTTGAGGATCATCTCGACACGCTCAATGATCATGCCGGCCTCGCGCGCGCGGATCTGCTCGAGCTGCTGCGGGTCGTCAATGGTGATCTGCACGCCCAGCTTGAGGCGCTCCTTTTGCAGGTTCATGTCGAGAATGGCAATCTTGGCATCCGGTATCCGCGTCTTCATGGCCTGCGACGCCACCGTGCAGTTCAGCGCGTAGCCCTTGACAAGCACCGACTCGAGCGAGCTCTTGCCGTGCGCCTTGAGGATGTTGACGGCCTTGACCGGGTACTTGGTCTCGTTGCGGTTGTTGGTCGACTTGACCGCCTGCAGACTGTCGACAACCATGTTGGCGAAAAAGTCAGAGTCCGCGCCGATGATCTTGCTCGACATGCTCGTCTTGGCAATGTTGATGAGCGACTCGCGGCCAAGGCTCTCCACCTTGATGCTGACATTGTCGTTCATGTACTTGATCGCCTCGCGCAGCGCCAGGCGGTAGCCCGTGATAATCGTCGTCGGGTGGATGCGGTTCTTCATCAGCTCGTTGGCGCGCCGTAACAGCTCTGCCGCAATCAGGACAACCGACGTCGTGCCGTCGCCAACCTCCTTGTCCTGCTGCTGCGCAAGGTCAACAAGGATCTTGCCCGCGGGGTGCTCGACATCGAGAAGCGTGAGGATCGTTGCGCCGTCGTTGGTCACAGTGACATCCTGTGTATAAGAGGGAGCAAGGGTCAGCGTGCTTGTTTCTTTCTCTCCTGTTCACCAACCGCCTTCCTCTTCAGTTTGTTCAAACATACACCAATGTCGTCCACCATCATCTTGTCGAGGCCGCTGGGGCCAAACGAGCTCTTGACCACATTTGCAATAGCCTGTGTTGCAATCACTGCATTCTGTCAGCATACAGTCTCTTTCTTCTTCCCCCCCTCCCTCCATACGCTACACACACATCCTCATGCAACGTACCATTTTGATCACGAATGTCTGCTCCCGAAATCTTCTGGCCTCCCAAAAAGAGCGTGCCCTGCCGGGACTGCTCAAACATGGACGCCATCGCGGCGGCTTCGGAATAGGCTGTGGAGGGCGGGCGAGTCGAACGTATGTGTTGGCAAGGGAAAAGTTCAACAGAAAGATGCTGTTGATTAGACTTGAGGACGGGTTCGAAAAAAAGATCACTCCGTGTCTCGTCGCGTGTTCTCGGTGTCGTCGGTGCCTGGGGATCGACCGCCTTCAACTTGGAAGCTTCCCGAAAGGCAGAAATCTTTCAATTAAAAAAATAAGGAGCTTTCGCGCAGTAGCTCCGTCCCCCTAACCCCCCAAAACAACGCCCCTCCCACAGCGCATTTTCACAGGCTCAGGCCTGTATTTTCGCCTGCTGACGCCAATGGTTTAGGGGGCCTAATAGGAGGGGGGGGCTTCCTCTTGGAGGCAAGAGGGGCGGGCGAGAGGCCAAAAGGGGAAGAGGGGCGGTAGTCTTTTTAGCGGCTGTCTGCTGTGAGAGACGGAACATTGGTTGATGCGGCGCTCATTGCCAGCGGGACGGCACTGGAGTACAAAGTGCATGTACCCCAGAACGCTGGCCGGATGTGGTTCCTGGCGAGCAAAGTGGCAGAACGTGGCGCGTTTTGCGGCAGAACCCCTCACCGCCCTAGCCCGGTGGTCACACTTGCCGCTGCTGCCGATAAACGCTTATCAACACGCGCTATCAATTTATTCCCTGGCCTGGGCCTGGGCCCCTCCCGCTATCGCGCCTGCCGGTGCGGGGCATGGCCGATTTTGTCACACCTCAAAAGTCTGAATCAGAGAGACGAGAAGACGGGAGAGCCAAAAGGTGCGCTAGTGTTGGGTCTTGACGGCCAAAATTGGACGATAAGAGGAAGGAGCCAGACGGAAGGAGAGGGGAAAACCCGATACCCATATTCGAGAACGTCTTAGTACTAGTACCAAAAAAAGATCGTGAGATTTACGTCTTCCCCCCAAAAAAAACATCACCACTTTTTATCTCCTTTTGTTTTTTTCTTTTGAATTTTGCACCTCACTTCTCCACACCACAACCTCACCTACATACCGGGGCACCCACCATCAACCATGGCGGACGCGACTGAACCCTCGAAGAGCGCGCAGAAGAAGGCCGAGAAGGCAGCCAAGATGGCCCAGGCCAAGGCTGAAAAGGCTGCCAAGGCCAAGACGACGACAGTGGCGGTTGTTGGCGGCAAGAAGGCCGACGACATTATCGGCATTACGGTCAGCAAGTCGGAGCACTTTGCGCAGTGGTACCAGGAGGTGGTGCTCAAGGCCGAGATGATCGACTACTACAACGAGATTGCCGGTTTCTACATCCTGCGCCCGGCGGCCATGTACATCTGGAACGTCATCCGCAAGTGGTTCCAGCAGCACATTGAGGACATGGGTGTCGAGGAGACGAGCTTCCCCATGTTCCTGTCGGCCAAGTCGCTCGAGAAGGAAAAGGACCACGTCGAGGGTTTTGCTCCTGAGCTGGCCTGGGTCACCAAGGCGTAAGTCGGGGAGGAAGGGAGCCATCGACGCATCTGTTCTTTGATTGTTTGACCGTTGATTTGCTGACAGCACAGTGGTGACAAGGACCTCGAGGTCCCTGTGGCTGTTCGTCCCACGTCCGAGGCCGTCATGTACCCCTACTATGCCAAGTGGATTCGCTCGCACCGCGACCTTCCCTTCCGCCTGAACCAGTGGAACTCGGTCGTCCGCTGGGAGGCCAAGCAGACAACGCCCTTCCTGCGCGCGCGTGAGTTCCTGTGGCAGGAGGGCCACTCGGCCCACCTCAACGAGGAGCTCGCGGGCAAGGAGGTGCTGGAGATCCTCGAGCTGTACGCGGGCGTCTACGAGCAGCTGCTGGCTGTGCCCGTTGTGCGCGGCCGCAAGACGGAGAACGAAAAGTTTGCCGGTGGCTACTACACGACGACGGTCGAGGGCTACATCCCGACCAACGGCCGCGGCATCCAGGGCGCGACGTCGCACTGCCTGGGCCAGAACTTTTCCAAAATGTTTGACATTACCGTCGAGGACCCCAACCAAAAGGGCAACCACCTGCACGTCTGGCAGAACTCGTGGGGTCTGTCCACGCGCGTCATTGGCGTCATGGTCATGATCCACGGCGACGACAAGGGTCTCGTGCTGCCTCCCCGCATCAGCAAGGTCCAGGCCATTCTGATCCCCGTGGGTCTGACGGCCAAGATGACGCCCGAGGAGAAGGCCGCCCACATTGAGAAGTGCGAGGACGTGCTGGCCCAGATCAAGAAGGCTGGCGTGCGCGCCGACATTGACACGCGCGAGGGCTACACACCGGCGTGGAAGTTCAACGACTGGGAGCTCAAGGGTGTGCCGCTGCGCATCGAGTTTGGTCCCAAGGACGCGGCCAAGGACGTCATCAGCTACGCACGTCGCGACACGGGCGACAAGGGCACCATTGCTCTGGCCGACATTGCCACGGGCGTGCCTGCGCTCCTCGAGACCATCCAAAAGGCCATGTACGACAAGGCCGACACGGCGTTCCGCGAGCACCGCCTTGTCATCCAGGACTGGAGCAAGGTCGTCCCCGCGCTCGACAGCCGCAACGTTGTCCTGATCCCCCACTGCCTCGACCCCAAGTGCGAGGACCGCATCAAGGATCTGACCAAGAGCGACGAGGTCACTGAGGGTCCCGATGGCCAGAAGGCTCCCTCGATGGGCATGAAGTCTCTTTGCATTCCGTTTGAGCAGCCTGACGTGCCCATTGTCAAGGGCGAGACCAAGTGCCTGAGCCCCGAGTGTGACCGTGATGCCGGCAGCTGGGTCATGTTTGGCCGCAGCTACTAAGCAAAGGGAGCAGAAGGAAACAGCCAAAAAAATATGACAAGAAAAAAAGATTAAATGAAGAATATTCTATTTCAAACTGTGGGATGGTGTGGCATTTATACGGCGTTTCTTTACAATGTCGTCTAGGTTTTCTTTAGGTATTGGCATTGCGTGGCGAAGCGGAACGAGATTATGGGATGATGTTTGTGAATTTAGCAAAAAAAAAAAAAAAAAAAGAAAAAAAAAAAACGAAAGACAAAAAAGATATGGAACCAACGCATGAAAGCAACCTATGCAGGGCTGTGACAAAAACAAAATGAATAATGCTACCCGTAAAAAGACATAAGACACAATAAAACGAAATACAAACGCAGAAAGAACAGCCATTTCATCCTTGCTCTTCCTTCCTTCTCAAAAAAAAGTTTGCCGTTTACAGCTCACCGACTGCAGACGACAACTCGCTCTGGCTGCCCTGCAGCTTGTCAAAGTTGGCAAATGCCAGCTCGTAGGCAAAGCCCAGGGTCATGCGGGCGTGCTGCAGCATGTGGTCAAAGGAGAGGAGGTCGATGACGTCGCGGGTGGAGTGGATGCTCTGGTCGCTCGTCTCAAAGGACGACTCGATGACAAAGGCGGAGGCGTAGCCGGCCTTGCTGGCCGATGCGTGGTCAGAGCAGGCGTAGCCGCACTTGGTCTCGACGTAGGGGATATCGCAGTAGGCGTCAATAACGACCTTGATAAACTCGGTGAGGGCGGCATCGACATAGTCGACAATGACGCCGACGCTCTCGGGCTTGCCGGCATCCAGCGTGCCCTGGACGTAGCCGGTCATGTCCTGCTGCAGCATGGCACGGACATCGCGCTGCTCCTTCTCGTAGGCGGCAAAGACTTCCTGGGAGCCAAGCAGGCCGCCCTCCTCGGCGCTGTACCAGTGGAACTCGACTGTGTTGGGGGCCTTGCCGGCCATGACGTCGGGCGACATGAGGAGAACGCGAAGCGCCTCGAGAATGGTGACGGTGCCGCTGCCGTCGTCGTCGGCACCGGGGGCGGCAAAGATGGAAGGGAGCAGGAGGTTGATGGAGTCCTGGTGGGCACCGACGACAATGGTGCGGTTGGACTTGCCGGGGATTGTGGTGATGACCGAGTTCTGGCCCCAGGGATGCTTAAAGTGCTCGACGGTGATGTCAGCGCTCTTGGCAATGCCGTAGGCCTTGGCGGCGGCCTTGGCAGCGTCAACGGTGGCTTGGACCTCCTTGAGCAGCCACTCGGACGACTTGCGGCCCCAGTCGGACTTGTAGTAGCGGGTGTGGAAGGAGGTGAACGTCTCGAGGTGGTCCTTCATGTGCGTCTTGTCGAGCTTGGCCAGCAGGGGCTCGACCTCATCCTGGAGGGTGACGTTGGCAGGGAAGACGTTCTTCTTGGCAGCGGCCTGGATCTTGTTGGCGTTGATGAGACCGAGATCGCGGTTGGCCGTGATGTCCATGAAGCGTTGGCCATTCTGATGGGTTAGACAAGAAGAGACACAGGGGTGACATTGTTATGCTAATATATATCAAAAAGACTCACTCTGCGCAGCTCCCACTTCTCGTCCTCAGTCACCCAGCGAGTGTCGTCTGGGCCGAGCTCGATGAGAAACTTTTCCGCAGAGGCGACTTCGGGGTGAAGCTGGACGTTGTCGACAGTCTCTCCATTGACGCTCTCGATGTAGCGGGCGGCCGCAGCCGGAAGAAGCAGTGCGAGCGCAGCAGTAGCCTTCATTTTGACTGTGTGTTGATGGAAATGACAATGTGATGGTCAGGGCCAGTTGGAGGAAGAAAGAGAAGGCGGAAACCTAGACGAACAACAAGACAAAAAGAGTCGGCTGAAAGAGAAAAGAAAAAGGACGTGGGAAAGCGATACAAAAAGACAAAAGGAGGAGGAGAAAGAGAGAGAGGAGAAACGGCCGAGACAGAAGGCACAAACGATGACGATTGCTGTGCTGGCGAGGAAACCACGGAGTACAAGGGCGCAGTACTCCGTACAATGGAATACGACGGCAGGCAACACCCACGCGACAGGGACAGCGCCCTGGAAAGCGCCTATCACACAGGGCCGCAAACTGTTCTTGGCCCTGATTTTTTTTACGGGTTTCTGCAGAACTACTAGCGCGGTGCGGAGAACATGCGCCGTATTTGGGTTCGGGGCGGGTCATGCGGGCCCTGTGCTGCACTGATAAGCAGGATCTTACAGGACGTGATGCGGCAGACTTGTGCCGGACTGTACGAATCGGGGCTGTACTGAGCGCGAAGTACCTGTACAGAGATATGGCGCTAAAAAGGTACATGCCAACTTGTAACTGATCCCTGCCGCATACGTCAAACTGCCTTTTGCGGCGGGCGACCGCTATAATAAGCCGTTAAAACGGCCTAAATACATGCGGCAAAAAAAAAAAAAGTGAGATAGGTATATGAAATCAAATGGCAGAGTGATTTGTCTGACATGCAACATTGCGTTCCATTTCGGTCTACAAAAAAAGTATATGTCTAAGATGTATGGCTGAAATAGGTAGGTCTCGCACATGGCGTCTCGCTACGATGGCGGCCTAACTACTCCGTACTACGGAGTACGGAGTACAGTACGGAGTAGCATTCGTCTCACTCATTCCGCTTCCCTGCTTTACTTTCATCGGCTTCGTCGGTCCCACCGGCCTTCTCCACACAACTCTCTTTGGCTTTCTCACATACTGTCCTCGAGCTGCTTGGAGCGAGTCTTGGTCCAGTTGTCGTGTTCGGCCTTGCCTCCGTTGTTGTCGAGACCCATGCCGCGCTCAACCCACTCCTTGCTGCCCATCTGCGTCAGTCGCGACAGAGCACGGCCAAAGGCAAAGGCTTCTTCCTCTCCGGTAAAGAGGTTGGAGTGCCGCAGCTGGGCCATCATGTTCTCGCCGCCCTCGACGCTCGAGACGAGATGGGCAATGGCGTCGCTGCCGACTGCGCCAGAATCGGCAGAGGCAGAAGCAGAAGCAGAAACAGAAGCAGATGCAGCATTGTTGCTGGCGGCCAAAGAGTCAATCATCTCGTCCTTGGAGACAAACAGCTGGTTCAGAGGCACCTCGGTAGTCAGGACCAGCTTTGCGTGCGCTTCGTAGACGGCATCGATAAAGGTGATGAGACGGCGGGCGAGGTCGCGCTGGCGCAGGTTCATGCCGGGCACTTCCGTGACGATAAAGGCGTCGTAGGCGCGCACGAGCTCGAGGTAGTCGGCGGCAGACGTGGGCCGGCCGATGAGCTCGTCAAAGGTGAACCACGCGCAGCGGCCGCTGACGCGCGGCACGTGGATCTCGCGGCCCCAGACGGTCTGGACCTCGGGGTGCGGCTCCGGGTGCTGGGGGTCGCCGAGGAAGCGGAACCACTTCTCGGCGTGGGCATGGGCGCCGGCATCGAGGGCGGTGTGGTAGACGCCCGAGGGAGGGCGGGGGATTTTGCGGTAGTCGGTCGGGCTGTCGAGGTTGATGACGTGCAGCCGATTCTTGAGCAGGGCGATGGCGGGCAAGAAGGACTCGCGCTGGACGCCGTTCTTGTAGAGCTCGTCGGGGTGGCGGTTGGAGGTGGTGACGAGGACGACGCCGTGGGACATGAGCGCCTCGAGCAGGCGGCGCAGGATCATGGCGTCGGCGACGTCGGTTGTCTGGAACTCGTCAAAGCACAGCACGTTGCCCTGCTCGGCAATGTCGGCGGCCACAAACGGGATGCCGTCAATGTCGGCGCCGTGCTGCACCTTGAGCTTGTGCAGGCGCTTGTGCACGTCCTGCATAAAGTTGTGGAAGTGGATGCGCGTCTTGCTGCGCACCGTCGACGGCAGCGTGTCGTAAAACAAGTCCATCAGCATCGTCTTGCCGCTACCGACGTCGCCGTACAGATACAGGCCCTGGGGGAGGTTGTCGGGGATCTTGCCAATCGCCGGCCGGCCGTTGCCGCCGCCAAACAGCGAACCGAACAGCGTCTTGGGCTTGGGCTTGAGGCTCTCAAAGTCGGGGTGCACCACGGGCGGCGCATGGTACCGGCACAGCTCGTCGTGCATGTGCTGCAGGCTCTCGATGATGCCGCGCTGATGCTCGTCGTTGCGCAGTCGGCCAGCGGCCACGCGACGGTCGTATTCCTGCAGCGGGCCGATGTCGTCGCTGCTGCTCGTGGTTTGTGCCGTCTTGCTGTCCTCTTGCACAGCCGTTGCGACACTGGCCATCCTGCGCGTCTGCATCGTCTGCATCGTGTGCTGTTTGGCCTGCTTGGCCTGTTTCTGTTGCAGTAGCAGCTGCTGCTGCTGCTCTCCCTGTCTTGAAGGCCGGCGCCCACCGCCGATGCGCGCTGCCGCATGTGTCTGCATGCACCGCGCGCATATTGTTGACGGCAGACGCGACAAGGTCGAGGGCGACGCAAACAGCGGCGACGATGGCGCCGGCGCCCTCAGCGCACGACGGCGGACATGGGGAGCTGCTCTCCGCACGAGGCCTCGGCGAACGGCCGGGTAGATGACAGACGACGCCGTTGGGCGGGCAATCATTGCATAATAATCGAGGGGACGGCGGCGAAGATGGAATGACAAGGTGTCGTCCGAAAATTAGGATAAAAAAAACCCCCCCGTTGTTGCGAAAGAGAAGACTGGTGAGAATGTTGGTTGTTGGTTTGCTGAACAAAAAATCACAGTCCAGAAAACGGCCTTTGTCGCTAGATGTATCCGTCGGCTGACGGCACACCAAAAGGGTACTTGTGTACCTTCCTTCCTTTACACCGGCGGGATTAAACGGGACGATTTAGGCGCACGTGCTCGTCTTAGTGCGGGGATGCCGAATGCCGAGCCAGGCCGAAAACTACCTCTCGGCATCAGAGTCGCGGATCTCACAGATGCTTTCCGGATCGTACTCCGTAGGAAGCGTGCCACACGGATGGATGCCACGCTGCGTGCCACCAGGGCCAAAAAAAAAAAAAAAAAAAAAGATCATGTCGTCATTTGTCGTCCGCCTTCCACCTATGAATACTTTGGTGGTCGGTGACGTATTGTCACATGACACAGCATGTGCACAGTAAAGGCACTCATGTTGATGCTCTTTTTACGATGTATCTTACATGTAGAGCGTCATGCATATTGCAAGCTATTTTCATACTTTTTACGTGCCGTATCCGATAACATATGAACAGTGGCCTCGTCAGCATGATCAGAATTGGCATCGGCAAAGCATTGCCCGCCTGTGGGATGGCGTCAGCACTCTTTTATATATTGTCGCTGCAGTCCGTCCATATTTCAACTCTAAAAAGTGGGCCACAGACCAATCCAAGCCAACAAAAGCACGAGCGGACGTACCGGCGGACTTAACACAGCGCATGTCAGACAGCTGCCTCTTTTCTTTTCTATTAGCACCCGAGCATTGCGACAGGCCCATTGAGATCTTGAAAAAAAGGGACGACCGGAATCGAATTCAAAGACACAGGGGGAGATTTAAAGAAGTGCTTCATACCCATACGGACGAAAAAATGGGAAAACGAACCCAGCGAACCCCCACGCCGACTTTTGAGGAGAGACGACAAGGAGGGCGAGGAGCAATAGACGCCCGGTCGACGCAGAGTGCCGAGATCTCGACATGGACAGACGACGACAGCAGCGGGTCGCCGCGGAGCTCGGCGCCGACAGCCAAGCGGCGTAAGCTGCGCAAGTTGCGCAAGGGCACGTTTAGCTGCACCGAATGCAAACGACGCAAGATCAAGTGCCAGTTTCCGACGGATTACGATGCCGGCCACAACGATGACAATGGCGACGAGGACGAGGACGAGGATGACGACGAAGAGCAGCCGCGCATGGGCCGGCGAGGGCCGTGTCTGTCGTGTCGGAAACACAACACGCGCTGCGTGGGCCAAGAATATGCCACGCCGTCGCCTCACCGTCCAGCGAACAAGACGCTGCAGCAAAAGTACGTCGACGTCGGCCAGCGCATCTCCCACGTCGAGGCACTCGTCGAGGAGCTTGTTCGACGGCGCAAGGCGCAAGGTTTCCCGCGGCGGCGAGACATTCTAGGGCAGTGGGACAACGACGACGAAGCCGCCCGCGGCGGCGCTGGTTCGGGGTATCTTTCAGATGGCTCGGAACACGGCTACGAAGCTGCCGATACTCTGTCGCGCGAAGTCGATGCCGTCCTGGCGCAGGATGTGACGTCGTTTGCGCAGCTGATCAGGGACAAGGTCATGTCGGCGCGGTCTCCCTCGCCGTCGCCACCGCCATCGTCGCTCGTGCATGCGCGAGCACCTTTTGACAACATTTCGAGGGCGTCTGACCTCGACACTCCGTCAACGCTTGTGCGCCACCATCTCGGCCGCCTCGAAAAGGAGCTGCTCGCAAACCGTCTGCTGTTCCCGCCCAAGCTGTCGATCGGCACGGGCCCGCTCGAAGACGGCACGCTCGCCAAACAGCTGTACTCGGTGCTCCCGTCGATTAATATTGCCGTGAACATTATGAACCGCGGCGCCATTGTCACGATGCGCCACTATCGCATGGTGATTGACGACGGCGACGGCGACGGCGACGGTGACGGGAGCGGCAGAGTAGGAGGAGTTGGACGAATAGGAATAGGAGAGTGTGAGGCGAAACCCGAGCGCGTCGTGCCCGGCGCCGCAGCGGCCGACGTGGCCGTGATCCAGAAGCGCGAGCAGGGCCATCCCGTGGCGTTGGCCGAAGAGCTCGTCCAGCTGGCCGTGTGTCTGCAGACGCTCGATCCCAGCAGCGACCTGGCCGATTTGGGCTTGCCGGGCGTGGCGCCGTGGGAGCTGGCCGAGCGCTACTTTTCCATCGCGTCGAGCATGGTCGTCTCGCAGGATTTCCTGCTCAAATCGCAGGCCGGGCTCGAGAGTTTGCTGCTGCAGACCTTTTTCTTTATCAACAAGGGGGACGGCCGCAGCAGCTGGATGGCACTGCGACGCGCCGTGGGCATTGCCGAGCTGCTGGGCCTGCCGCCCAAGAAGTGGCCGCGGACGCGCGCGTCGCTGGCCATGCGCTCGCTGTGGTCGCGGCTCATCTTCAGCGAGCGTCTGCTGTCGCTGATGCTGGGCCTGCCCAGCTGCTCGGCCAAGCACCACGACGACACGCAGTCGCTGCAGGAGTATGCGACATTCTTGCGCTCCGTGCCCGGCGGCGACCTCTTTTGCTTTGCCCAGGACCTCGAGTGGCTGCACGCCTCCATCATCCCACGCATCGCTGCGCGCAACACGCGTCTCAACGACTCGGTGGTGGACCATGTCCCCGGCAGCGCGTCGTACCTCAAGGCCGTGCAGCAAATGTATGCCGACACGCGCGACATTGACATGGCACTGCAGGCGGCCGTCACGCAGCTGCCGCGCACATGGTGGGTAGTTCCGACGTTCAAGGCGGGGCGTGGGCTGTCCTGGTTCGACGAAGTGGGTGAGACGACGCGCCTGCTGGGCCAGGCGAAGCACTACCATCTTGTCACGCTGCTTCATCTTCCGTACATCACCGAGCGGCGACCAGGTTTCCTGCCGGCCAAACCCGTTACGCCGCCGCAAGACACAGACTGTTGGTTTGATGGCTATGGTGGTTACGGCGGTTACGGTGGTGGTGACAAAGACAATGGCCGAGTCCATGTGGCAGCAAATACGGACGCCGATGCCGATGCCGATGTCGATGCACATCGCATGGCCAACCAGGTGCCGTCGCCAGATGACAATACTGCTAGTGGCAGCGCCAACAACACTTTCGATACGACGTTTAGTCGGTATGCGGCTCTCGGCGCATCGCGCGAAGTGCTGTCTCGCTTTAGCGTCTACCGAGAGCGCTCCCGGGTGACCATCCACAGCCACGCCTTTGATTTTGAAATCTTTGTGGCAGTCATGGCCATCATCCTCGTCCACCTATCCGCCCACGTCGACAACAACACAAAGACTGCGCACGGAAGCGGCAACCCGCTGCTCTTCCAGCGGGTCTCGGACCTTGACGCCGTGGAGCAGGTCCTCGACGTGGCCATCATGTGGCGGGGCAGCACGGAGCAGGGCGAGCCGCTGGGTCTCATCATCAAGCGGCTGATGGCCATCGAGGCCGATGCGGCGGCCGGCGGACAGTATGAAATCTGGGCGGAGCAGGGCACGGTCGGCAAGACGCTGGCGCGTCTCATGACGGACGAGAGCAGCCAGTGTCAGGTCATGAGTGTGCCGCACTTTGGAACGTTGCACATTAACCGTTTGTCGAGTGCGCCCTCGGCATGAGAGGTGAAACCTACTTGCTGAAACGACCCTAGCTACTTGTAAAACCATCTGTATGATAGAATCTTGAAAGACTGATGATATATAGAAATCAATGTATGAGCTGGGCATGAGCGTTTTTTTATTAAAGGGTATCATTACGATTAAACACTATAGGATACATGGGAATAAGCCAGTAACAGAGGAAAGAGAAGGAGAGAAAGAGAAAGAGAAATAAGAAAAAAATAAGGGAAGAATGAAAAAAAAAACAACGAAAAAAAGATTAACAGAATGAAATGCCCAATTGTCTAGGTAGTCGTACAATAAACCACCCAACACCAACCCGTTTGATCGCAGTAAATATTGTGCTTTTTTTTACTTTTTAGCAGCCTCGGCTGTGGCTCCCTGTCTGAGTACGCGCGTATACTCGGCCCGTTTCCGAATGATAAAGGCGAGCCCGCCCATGTAGTCGGCATCGCGACGGCTGGTATCAATGTGCAGCAGCGGGTGGTAGATGCGCGCGGCCAGACGGTCCGGGGTCATGCCGTTGTCTTGGGCAGCGTCGGCAATGTCGCCCCAGAGATTGAGCAGCAGCTTGAGGAGGCTGAGGGCGTGGCCGCGGACGCCCTCGAGGGCCTCCTCCCAGAAATCCATGTAGAGGTCGACGCGCTTGGCATAAAAGGCCTTGGAGGAGGCCTGGCGCGACAGCCTGGTCCAGTGGCGCACGACGGTCTCGGAGACGAGCGGCTTGGGCAGGGCCTCGAGGTACATGAGGATGAGGGCGGCGGCGTCGTGGCGGGAGAAGCCCTCGGCGGCGAGGTCGAGCGAGGCGCCGTAGTCGGGGCCCTCGGAGAAGATCTGCTGCAGCGCGCGCACACGGTCCCAGTTGGCGCCGGTGTCGTCCATGAAGCGGTCGCAGAGACAGGGGAACCCGTAGCCAAAGAGGTCGGGTGTCGTCTGGATGCCGTAGTCGCTGCGGATAAATGTGTAGCACTTGAAGACGCAGAGGGGAAAGACGCGGCGGGATCGCGAAGAGCGGCCGCCATGGCTTTTGCTTTTGCTGCCGCCAACATCGCTACCGCCGCCACTGGCGCCACCACCACCACCACCACCACCACCAGGGGTGGTCGAAGAGTGGTGAGTGAGCGCCGACGACTCGGCCACCTGGATGCTCTTGTCGATCGAGACACCAAACACAATGTTGGGCTCGGTTCCGCCGCGGCCCTTGGCCGGCTGCTTTGTTTTAGCCGCGGTTGCGTCACCGGCTGCCGCAGTCGCCGCCGTCGCAGCAGCCACGGTCGTCGCGGAGCTGTTTGCCTCACTGGCCAGCGATGGCCGGGGCTTCTTTGTGTCGCTGTCGGTCATGTCTGTCGTTGTCGTCCGCACGTGGCGCAGGAACCTACCCAGACGACTCTCGGACCGCACCTCGACCTCACTGCTGCTGGCATGACTGCCACTGCCGTTGGTGCTGCGACTGTTGCCGTTGGTGAGAGCGTGGCCGAGATCGTGGCCGGCATCGTGGGCTCCGGTGCTGCTCGCCAATGTTGTTGCACTGCGGTTGCTGCCGCTGGGGCTGATATCCCGCCGCATGGCATGCATAGAGTGCACTACAGGCACAGCATGCGCTGAAGGCACAGCGGGCATAGCAGGCACGGCTGGCACGGCTGGCACGGCTGGCCCGGTAGGGACGGAAGGCGCGTCGTGCATGGCGGATGGATCTGAGCGGGGAAACGATGAAAAGGCAGCAAACGAGACTCCATGGCCACCGCCACCACAACCACCACCCCACGATGCCGTTGTTGATGCTGTTGAAGGTGCCTGCCATCCCGAATTGGGTCTCGACAGCTGGGCCGAGGACCGCGCATAGAAATCGCCAAAGTCACCGTTCAGACTCAGCGCCGTGTCGAGCTCACTGGCAAAGTCGTCGAGGCCCGGGGATGAGCTGATGATGCTCTCGGAGAGCGTCACTGCCGTCACTGGACGGCTGGCGAATTCTGCCTGAGCAGCTCGAGCAGCATGATAGCCGTATACTGTCGGTGCCGGCATGGCTTGAGATTGCGTCGGCGGCAGTGGTGGTGGCGGCGGCGGTGCGACAGCAGATAGAGGTGCATAAGGAGACGACGGCTCGTCACTATACGATGCTGCTGATACTGTGCCGGGAAGACCGAAAGTGCTTCGATTGGCACGTTTTCGCGTGGGGGTCACGGGTGTGGCCACCGTGGTTGATGTGGTCGGTGAGGCCTTCGCGCTGGGCGGCCGTGCAGACGATGGCATGTCGTCGAGAATGTCGACGGCGCTGTCGGACGCCTTGTTGCGCAGAGGCACACCGGACACGCCCTGGCCACTGCTGCCCGCCTCAACGGCGTGCTTGTGGAGGAGGTCGAGATAGGACTGCAGCGAGGCGGCGATGTGGCTGCTGATGTTCTCGCTGCAAGCTCGGACGCGCAGGCTCCCAATGTCGGCAATCACGCGGAACGTGTCTTTGGACCTTGTTGCTGCCATGTCGGCCTCTTGTGAGAAGGTGTGTGATGCGTCTGCCGTCGGTGTCTCGATGTTATCTTGCGTCCTGGAGGAAGAGAAACAAAAAAAAAAAAAAAAAAAAGAGG